>JADRCD010211569.1:0-27163 GCA_019843815.1 Montemys delectorum | reverse complement strand
TTTTTTTTTACCCCTCTATGAACTTTTCTGGCATATTCAGAAAATGATGCCATAGAAGATGAAAATGAAAACACCCTGTCAGACCAGAAAGTAAAAAGTAATCATGAGAAATCACTCAGAGGAAAGCTACTTGTATGTTTAGATGAACTGTCCCATGATCAAGAAGTCAGATGCCACCTGTGCATCATGTATATGGTTCAGTTTTAGAAAGATGGTTCTGAGTTTTCAGGTTAAAGCCTTACTCTCTTGGTGTTTGAAACAACTGTGGTCCAGTTCTACACACTCTTGATAGGTGCCTATTTTTTGAATACTTTTTGGGAAGCTTTGCATTCCTCTTTCAGAAGATTTGTTCTTTGAACAGGTTCTAATTCCATGTTAAAGCAGATACACTTAGCTACATTTTGCTGAATACCCATATTCAGATTTTCAACCCAGAAAAATATTTCTTGATTTGACATAGAAAGTCAATTTAAAGATCTGTCTGAAATTTCTAATACATATTTCTTAGAAAATTGTTTGCTGTGTACTTGTAGTATGGTGGGGCATCTTTTGGGTATATACCCAGGAGTGGTATAGCTGGGTCCTCAGGTAGAACTTTCTTCAATTTTCTGAGGAACCTCGAGGTTGATTTCCAGAGTGGTTGTACCAGTTTGCAATCCCACCAGCAATGGAGAAGTGTTCTTTTTCTCCATATCCTTGCCAACATGTGCTGTCACCTGAGTTTTTCTTCTTAGCCATTCTTATTGGTTTAAGGTGGAATGCATTTCCCTGATGACTAAGGACTTTGAACATTTCTTTAAGTGCTTCTCAGCCATTCAAAATTCCTCTGTTGAGAAGTCCCTGTTTAGCTCTGTACCCCATTTTAATTGGGTTATTTGGCTTTATTAGCCCTCTATCAGATATAGGGTTGGCAAAGATTTTTTCCCAATCTGTAGTTTGTCATTTTGTCCTAATGACAGTGTCATTTTCCTTACAGAAGGTTTGCAGTTTCATTTGGTCCCATTTATCTTGATATTAGAGCTTAAGCCATTGGTATTCTGTTCATGAAATTTTCCCCAGTTCCAATATGTTCAAGGCGATTTCCCAGTTTCTTTTGTATTAGATTCACTGCATCTGGTTTTAAGTTGCTGTCCTTGATCCACTTGGATTTGAACTCTGTGCAAGGTGATAAATAGATCAATTTGCATTCTTCTACATGTAGTCTGCCAGTTAGACCAGCACCATTTGTTGAAGATGTTTTCCTTTTTCTACTGTATAGTTTGAATACTTTGTCAAAAATCATGTGTCCATAGGTATAAGGGTTTAGTTCTGGGTCTTCAATTCTACTGTATTTTGTTTGTCTATTTACCAATATCATGTAGTTTTTATCACTATTACACTGTAGAACAGCTTGAGGTCAGGGATGACGCTTCCCGCAGAAGTTCTTTTATTGTTGAGAATTCCTTTTGGGTATCCTGGTTTTCATTTGTTTGTTTTGTTTTTGTTTTTAAGATGGAACTAGAAAATATCATCCTGAATGAGGTAAGCCAGATGCAAAAGGACATGTATGACAGGAGCCTAGCTTGGTTGTCCTCTGAGAGGCTCTACCAGCCACTGACTAAGACAGATGCAGATACAGCCAACCATTGGACTGAGGTCAAGAAACCCTATAGAAGACTT
Organism: Montemys delectorum; assembly: GCA_019843815.1. Classification (NCBI taxonomy): domain Eukaryota; kingdom Metazoa; phylum Chordata; class Mammalia; order Rodentia; family Muridae; genus Montemys; species Montemys delectorum. Next base: position 25,504 of record JADRCD010211569.1, on the reverse strand, counting down.
ATGGGAAGGATTGAAAGAACTGAAGGGGATAGCAAACCCATAGGAAGACCAACTGTGTCTGGACCCCTGGAAGCTCCCAAAGACTGAGCCACAAACCAAAGAGCATATAGGACTGGTCCAAGATCCCCCAGCACATATGTAGCAAGGGACTGCCTTGTCTGGCCTCAGGTGGAGAGGATGTGCCTAATCTTATAGAGACTTGATGCCACAAGGGAAGGGGATGGGGGAGGGGGTGTGTAGCATCCTCTCAGGGGCATAGGGCAGAGGGGATGAGGTGAAGAACTCTGAGAGGGAGGACCAGGAGTGCGGAGCAGGGTTTGGGATGTAAATAAATAAAGTAATGAATTAAAAATTGGTTGTATATTTCTGGAACAGTAATGCTTACATGTGTGTTGGTACTCCAGTTCACACTGAGGAATGTGGGGTCACAGACGGCCATGTAAACCAGTGCAAACACCAGGCAGGGAACCCCAACTTGTCAGCTGTCACCCTACATTTCACATTCTCAGCCTAAAATTACAGTACAGGGAAAGGAACTAAGAGAGTCTTTGTTTTAAGCAGCCCTGTATGAATGAACGGGGCCAGTCACTAAAAGGCTAACAGTATCTTCTGAGCCATTAATTGCCTTAGCTCCAAGATACCATAGAAAACATATGGTGTAAGACCCAAGCAACTGGCCAAGGCAGTGCACAGGGGGGCATTTGGCTCCTTCTGAAAGGAAGAACTGAAGGTAATCCCTTTGCAGCTGTGGTGCAGATGGTGCCTTCACACCATCTCACTGAATACTAAACAGAAACTAGAAAAAGTTTGAAAACACGATAAACAAACAGCTGAGTGTGAGCTTAAATGCTCTCTGCATCTATCAGGAAGAAACCTTCCAAAGCTCTGGATGTTTACCAGCATTTAAGAGAAACACAGAGACATGAAAACTGAGTGGAATGATTCGGGAAAGTGTGCCTAAATATGGTTCTGTGTGGATTTCTCCAAAGCAACAATATAATTAAATCTCCCTGAAACTTCAATTATGGGTGTCATGATTCATAATTCTCTTTGCCATCATCAAAAGTTTCAGTTTCTCTGAAAGCTAGGCTGAGATGGATAGAGCAGAGATCACCCTCTCCCAAAGGAGTTACTTGAAAATCACTGTTAATCTTCATTTTTCCTCTTTCATGTGGCAACTTAACATATTGTAATCTAGTCCAATACAAATGCACAGTGAAGCTCAAGTCCCATTCCAACCTGCCATCAGTTATTCTCGCCTTGGTAGAAGGGAAATAGGAAGCTGGTGGGATAGCAGAGAAAGAGCAAAGTCATAGCAACGAGTAAGTGGAACTGGCCTGTTTATACCCAGCTAGTCATACACAACAAAGGCTTAGTCCACAGAAGAAGGCAAGATTTTATTTCTAAAACCCAACCAGGCCTTTTAATGTGTATTCAGCACCCTTCTAGACAAGATTACAGCGAGAACTAAAGAGATGCCTGTTGCAAATATAAACATATAGCCATGCACTCATCTAATATATAGCTAGAGGGAATACCAAAATGCCAAAGCACTTTGCTCTTTGTGATTATAGATAAGACAGTAACTAGGAACGGTATATTTTTTTTAACTTTGTTTGATCAAGTTGTAATCTGAATTTTCTTTCTTTTATGTATGTGTATATATATACATGTATGTATATATATACACTGTAGCTGTTTCGAGGCACACCAGAAGAGGAAATCAGATCCCATTACAAATGGTTGTGTGCCACCATGTGGTTGCTGGGATTTGAACTCACGACCTTTATAAGAACAGTCGGTGCTCTTACCTGCTGAGCCATCTCACCAGCCCCCTGAATTTTCTTAAACACTTTTATAATGAGAAATTATTGAAAAGACCATGTTGTAACTCAGCGTGGTGGTATATGCTTGTAATCTCCGCACTCAGGCAGGGGGTTAGCCAGACTAAGTTACACAGGTATTTAGAGGGTAGACTGGGCTATATTTAGACAGTGTCTCAAAAAACAAAACCAAAGATCTGCAAGATGGCTCAGTGGATTAATCTAATTAGAGAGAGAGAGAGAGAGAGAGAGAGAGAGAGAGAGAGAGAACAACAACAACAAAAACCCTGGTAAATAGAGTTCAATACTGAGCACCCACATAGAGGGGAAGCAAGAGCTGATTAACTGATTCTACAGTCTTCTTCTGCCCTCCATGATACTCACAGCCTTTCCCCATTCCTTAATATTCAATAAAATTTAGAAGACCAAAAAATTCCTTCAAAAAACAAGATTGTGCATGTTATTAATAACAGATAGGCCCAAGCGAAGGTAATATTTATATTTAGTAAGTGACCATTTAGGAAAACACAACTCATTTCTATATTCTAAGCTTCCTAAAGACTTAAGTCAAGTGCTAAAATGAAGATTTTCAAAATGGAAATTAACAATCACTATTTCTTCTATGGATTTTATCAGTGAAATAGTTTGTGAGTTCCAAGAAGCAAAATGATTCATCAGGTAAAAATCTATTCTGAGGCCCCATTATCAGGTGATGAATTCAAGTTAATCCAAATGAGTATAAACACCCTCTCTTGTTTACACTGCACACCACTACCCACCTTTTTTTTTTTTTTTTTTTTGATTCCTGCATACTTCAAAAAGTATTCGTAACTTTACTTTTGAAGAAGTAAGAGACAGATCACCAGCTCTCAAGTGTTGATTGCCATGAGAGTCTTCTCAATGCCTGCCACCTAGCTTGGGGGAACTGCACAGCCATGCCTGGACAGCTTCTCTTGCATTCCTGCTCAGAGGAGAAAACTGTTTGCTGCTCTTAGTTTCGATCTGACTCTTTTGAGACAGGTTCTCCCTGTGTAGTCCAGGTTGGTCCTGAACTCTTGTCATCTCAGCTGTGCTGGGATTAGGCTCCACTGCACCAAGTCTCTCTCACTTCTTTTCCCGTCACTTGCCTCTTACTTTACTTGATTAAACACTACTGTGGCTGCATTTAATTCGTGTATCACTGCTTTGCTAAAAGAGAATACAAGAAAATTAACATATGGTTCCTGACAAGGTATCGGGTCCAATGAGTAAATCTTCTTAACATTTGAAATTTCTCAGTCACAAAATTCTGCCGCAACATAATGAGAGGATGATTGGTTAAATGTTGGTAGTATGTGTTTCTAATGGAACTTGCTTTAACCCATTAGAAAAATCTCAATATCCTGGGAAGCACGGGCCTTCTTTCTCATTATGTCAGCTATTACACAGCCTGTTAAGAGAGTACAGCTGACCATGGCAATGAATGTTTAAGATGTTTGTTAGTACTCTGGTCATGATAAAGACTTTAATGGGCTTCTAATGGTCTTTGCATGTTATCACTTCTCAATGACAATAGTTTGGGGCTTGGGAAGAACAGGTGATAGCTCAGTGCAGGATGAGAGATGCTGTGCCATGCTGAGAGAGACTCCTTGATTCATTAAGAAGCTGGTATTCAGACATTGTGTGAGCCTCAAACCTGTGTGGTTTAAAAAAAAAAAAGTTACAGCATTTCTAAATGCTTCAACTAAGAGAGCCAAGACTCATCATCACAAGGTAAGGTTTGCATTGAAACCTGATTGGCTAGGGGTCGAACCACGGGCACTGCTACCAGGATACAATGTAACACCTCCATACCTGCCCTGAGGTGGCTGGAAAAGCATTAAGATCACTGTAAGGTCTCCAGACTCCAGTTTCTGGTGTCATCACACCCTAAACCCTCAGTAGCTTCTTGTTTGTTCCCGAGTAATTACGGTTGGGTAATAAGTATAGTAAAATTTATTGGTCATTTGTTGACTAGATGGTCATCTTTCTCAAGGAAAGAAGCAGACATCATTACATTGTAGCCATTTTGTCTGCTTCTACAGCATTGTAAAAGCATTTTAATTTTTCTCAATGAATCCAAAAATACCATCAGGTCTCATAAATAAAATTTTTCACTTTGCCAATTCTAAAATGACCTTCACAACTAATAAGGAAGATGTCACAGACAAACCTAAAAGTCACATCTACTAGGCCTTAATGTCAAGCATTAGTCTGGTGTGAAATGTAATAAAGGGTAATATATTCATAAACAAATATAAGGGGTAACAGTTTATTATAAGCAGCACTCTGGTCTTATTCATCCAAGCAAATGCACAGGTAAAGGATGAGTAACAACCAACTTTCTGTTTCATATTTTGTTTATTTGTACTCATTTTTAAATATAAGTTGGTTCATTTTATAGCATGTTCAGATTAAAACTCTAGATATTTCATGCATTTAATTTTTTAGCTTTACTACACACAACATTTCAGTCACTAATACAATAGTAATACACAAACACAGTAAACAGATCCTCAAGGACAATACTGACCACTGGCATCTGTTGTATTTGCTGCCCAACACTAGTTCTTCCTGTCTTCCCTTAGGCAATCACCTGTGCCCAGTTTGGGTAGAGCCCCCTGTGGTTTAGGTAGAGTAGACTCTATACCTTGGCTTAAGTGAGAGTTTACATAAGAGCATCCTGGCCCTTTGATTATAGTAGATGGCTCACATGCTAAGCCAATGACATCAATTCTTAAATATGATTCATGTACAAGTTTATTGTTGCACTTTCTGTTCTCATTCACTTGGTAATCACTGATACACATCCAGACTCAGGGTCATACATGTTTAGTGACAAAATAAGCCTGTATATCCATTTCTACATACTAATATATGTATCTGTTTATACATAAAAATTTCTAAACAGAATGACACATACAGCAAAACTATTTTCTTCTTTACTCAAAGTGTTATTTTTATATCCATCTATTTCAGAGCAACTGACCTACCTTTTATTAATCACTGTGCAGTATTCTCTCCAATAGAGAAAATGATGTGTAATACATCAAGTAGTACATTCTGAATTACAGTAGGCTACAGAATAGCAGGAGAAAAACACTAGGTAGAAGCTATAGCCCTATTTGGGGGGTCATACACCTTCATAAACACTATGTACCTCAGAAATTTCTTATGGGGTAGGGGACATTCCTAAAAATACATAGGAATGAAATGTGGAAAAAAACAGAAAGCAAAATGCAAGATAACTCAGAAAAAAAAAAAAAAGAAACAAGTAAGCATGAAGGCCTGAGTTTGATGTCTAGTACCCACATAAGAGGCTAAATACTGCAGAAGGAATCTGTGATAGCAACCCTGGTGTGCTGACCAGCTAGTACAACTGAATCAATTAACTCTAGGTTCAGTGAGAGACACTTTCTCAAAAACTAAGGCAGTGAGCAGCAGAGAAAGCCTTCCAACACTGACTTAAAGATAGGGGCCAATCTTGCCTAACATTCATATTTAAAAATATGTATACATGTACAGGAACCAATCTTTTCTAAGCCCTAAACTATACATACACAGTATACTACATATATCAGTAGTTATACACAAATACACAGATGTACACACTGGTGCCAAGAGCACATATACACACAGAGAAAGAGAGAGACACATACATACAACACACACAATCCAAATTGAAATGCAGAAAACTAGTATTTCTCATCCTATACTCTTCCCTTAATATTTGATATTTGTTGGAATTTTAATTTACTGTGTGATTGAAATCCCTGGATTATTGAATTTTAAGTTTTTCAGGAACGAGGACCACGTTTGCTTAGTCGTGCAGTATAAGCAAACTTAGACCATACATGTGTCTGAATAAGCAAACTGATTTTGTGTATCTATGCATCTAAAATTAGGTATGGGCATGAGGGAGTAAGAAAGAGGGAAGTTAGAGTAAATAAATAAAGGAAGTGGTGGAGAAAGAGCCATTGAAGAGAAGTAAATGTTTCAGATGGTTTCTAGTAACTCACAATAACAGTTCATGAAGATGAGATTTGACGTTTTGCAAAGTTTCTAAGAATAGGGCGCATCCTGAAAAAAAAACTGGATTAGCATGGGGTCCTTTTGTTTTTCTTCTCTCTTTGACTAAAAGCCTATCTATAGACTATGCTTTCTTATACTTTGCTCATTTCTTTTTTTAAAAAAGCAAGTTAAGCAAATGCCAAATCTATTTTTATAAAATATATACATACTCATATAACTGGCATTTTCAGATGGTACTGCATGTTCCTTAAGCTGGCAACTTGCTTCACAGATACCCTTCAAGACCATGAGCCATAGGAAATCACTGCGGTAAGGAGCCTCAGCCTGCATTTCAGCACTACCTTCTTAACAAACTGATGTTGTGAAAAGGTGCGTGGAGTATCAGGATACCGCGTGGGAAACGCACGCAAAGAGAGGTTTCCAACTGTTAATAATCATAAGCTTTGCACTTTGTTCAATAACTAATTTGCATTTAAACTGAAACTTTTTCATCAAGTTCATCTGAGCGAAAAATAAGGTCAAGCATCTTTATTTTTGGATTGGGTCCTTCCATCCAGAAAATCATTACTATTTTGCAGCATTATTCCATGTTTAAACTGAAGGTGAAAATTGATAATTTTAGATTTTGGAACTAAACATGTCAAGTTCAAATATCTGTATCTAATCTATATCTAATTTTACTCAAAGAGGTACTAACTGGGAGAATATTAGATGTCTGAGGCCAAGTATAGAAGTAACATAAAAATGCTAAAAATATCAACTCTATATAAGGATCGAAGAGTCTGGAAAATCCTCTAGAACTTCTTCCTTTCCTACAGATCCTGCCTTAGGCTAATTTAATATTCATTAATTCTACAAAAGCAATTCATGCTACCTAATTTTTAAAGTATATTTTTGTCCAAGGTCACAATTTAAGACTTAAAACTATACCAGAGGGAAAGAGTCTTTTACAGCGTTTCCTGAAATCAAAGAACTTCATATAAACTAATTTCCTAGACAGAAAAATACTTTATGTATTTAATTTAGAACACATAGTGCTATTTATACTTATAAGTAAAAATTAACTACCAACTACCAGTGTTGATCCCTCATGAAACACACAGCACTCTGATTGGCTGGTTGGACTGGATCCTGTAATTTAAAAGTGCTATATTTCAAATTACCTGGTTTTTTTCACAAGTATTTTTTTAAAAAAACTAAACAAAGAATGTTTCAAATTCTGTTCACATTCTTTGTCTGTATGAAATTGATCCTATGTCACAGGAGTGGTGTGTAATACTTCCTACATAATCACTCTTGGAAACGCCACAGATTTGAGAGTAAAGTCTTTTCCTTATGTTCTTTGATTTTTTTTTATTTTTAAAATTTTAATTAATAAATTAATTAAGTAATTAATTAATTTTGAGGTAGAGTCTTACTCTCTAGTCCAGTCTGGCACACCATGCCTCCTGCCTTCCTGTCTGAGCCTTCCAAGTGGTCCTGTTGCTAACACAGGCACGAGACACAGGCCTGGCTTCAGCAGAGTTTGCATATTCTGGAAACTACAATTGTTTTTATTATCACCAAACAAACATTGAATAGTGGTTGCTAATGTTCTCAAGTCCTAAGGCTGAAATACATGTGACCTGTAAAAATATAGGTAATCGCGCTATATTGTATAGTATAAAAATAACATATCATTTGATCATAAATAATATACCAAGAATTAAAATAACTTCTAAAAACTATCACAAATCAATAACTATTTTGCTTGTTGAAGTATGTCTTATAGTTACCAGGGGATTGCAAATTCCTGTTCAAAAACAAGGTCTTTACTATACACATTAAAATTTACTTTTATGAGAACCATTTTTTAATAAATGATTTCAGGAAAAAGAAACAACCTAATCTGGGCATGGTGACACATGCCTGTCCTCAGGAGACTGAGGCAGAATGGTCAAGTGTTTAAGATCAGCTTGAGCTATAATGCAAGAAAATATGTAAAATGAAAGAAAATAAAATGAAAGGAAGCAAGGAAAAGAGGGTGGAAGAAAAGAACACCAAAAAAAAAAAATCTCATTATACCTAGGTGTAAGTATAAATTAAAATTAAGGTACAATGTGTAACTTGGTGATAGGTACTTACTATGATGCCTAATCCATTTCCTCCTCACCATGATAACCCTGGGGTTACAGAAATGAGATACATACATAGTCCATGTCTTTTAGATGCATCGAGTGCCACTGAGAGAATAGCAAACTCCTACAACCACTCCAAACACTGATTGCTCAACTGCAAGAAGCAGAGAGTGGGTGCTCTGGAGTATGATGTAATACGAAACACAGACAGACGGGCTGCAGAGATCATAAACACTCTGCAACCTTGGTGGGACCTTAAAGGGTACAGTTTGTGAGGGCAAAGAAAAAGCAGCTCAGTCTTCAGGGGCACACCTCACAGGCAGGAAAGGAGGCTTGGATCGGGTTGAGAAGATCTTTGGGGCCCACAGTGATAGCATGTGCTGTGGTCACTAGCTTTACGCAGAGTCTATGCATATATTCTGAGTAGATATGGAGATGTGGCAGACATGTCTCCATTTGACATTGGTGAGGAGTACTTAGGAAGTCGAGGCAGGGTGAATTCATGAGTGTGGACGAAGTATCTGTGCACAGTCACCCCACCACGACCACAGAACACCAAACACAGTGGCCACAGAAATTACATAGAAAGCGTGAAGTTTTAAAGAAAAATAGCTCCTATCTTCTAAATTTTCTAAATAAAATTTCTTACTGTAGAAAATAAGTAAACATTTTGGAGGTAAATAAGATGTCTTATTATAGAAAATGATAAACATTTTGGAGGTAAAGAAGCTCAGGACAGAGATAGCGTGTGGTAATGCAAGGTGAAAGGAAGAATAGAGACAGAACTAGCTGGATTACCACTACAAGTGAAGCCATGTGGACATTAATACGGCATGTGTGCTGTATAGACCCAGTCCAGGTTTTCCTCTATCGTAACTACTGTTCATTGAACTCTTTTTGTTTCAATTTTTAATCCATCCTCTCTCCCTTGCTTTTCATATCAAGGGCCTGAAAATCCACCAGTGTTTTTATTTCTCAAATATTACATTTTTCTTTTTCTTGAGAATATACCTTATAATGAGCAGACAGTAAAACTCTATGCTCATTTCTCTCTGCTCAACTCTTAACTCCTTCAGCAGACTGCACAAATGCAGTAAGAATTCAAATCTACTTAAGGGCAGGAAAGAAAATCTATTTGTTTATTCGAGTCCTTGATTAACAGTGTCTATATTTATGAACTGGTATGGGCTTTTCTATGAAGCTCCAGGATTATTAGATATTCTGTGATATTAACACAATGTATGGGGATATGTGCTAATGTTGAACAACTTTAGGCTGTAGCCAAATATTTACTATAAAATTACAAAATAACAAAATTTACTAAGATATAAGTATAATCTGCTTAATAAAAGTTATTAAGTTGAAGGCTGTAGCATCTTGGTGTTTTGTTTCCATGAATACTGGGCCATCTGCAGCCTATTACTAAGTGCCTATTGAATAGCTGTTATGTAATGTACATATAAATTATGAATGTTATAATACATATGTACAACAGTTCATGCTGAATTTAAACTAAAATACCTAAAAAGAGATCTTATGGCCATTGCCAAACTCATTACTGAAGCAGAGACTTATCATTTTTCGTCTATAAGATATGATGATTGTCAGCTGAAAAGTATTTCATTTAATGTACTCATAAAATTACATAGCTATATTACTAAAGAATGGCAGGAGGCACACAGAGCTGACAGGTGTGGGGTCTTACTGCGGTCTTCCACCAACAGTGTATCTTTGAACACTTTATTTCTAGCCTTCCTTGGCTCCCCTTGCCCATTTATAAAACCAATATGATTATATCCAACCTCCATCCTGCACTAAAATTCTGCCATTTGATGATAATGAATGAGTATGATGTTGCTCCTGCTGCCAATGACAGTAGAACAGCCTAGCGTACACGCAGCCCTTCCTTATGTATCAGCGCCCGCTCAACGTGCTTTAAAACACTATGGCATCTCCTCTTACCAACCACCTATGAGGTAGCACTCTATTTTCATTTACTGAGAAGGTTAAATAACTTGCCTAAGGTCAAATCAATTGTAGGTGGCTGATATCTGGATTCAGGCAATTTGATTTAGACCTTATACTCTTAAGCTTTATATTAAATCGGAATAAATGATAGTACACTTTGATGTAACTATGAGCCAGGTCCTTACCAGTGAATTTGCTCACAGCAATATGTTTGCTGGAACTCTTCTAATTTAAATATTTAATTCCTCAATAATTCTCTGTTTATAAATGTAATATACTGAAGGGAAGTCACAGATATAAAAAATATGACCCTTAAAATAACTACGAAGGACATATCGTATTTTTGCTTGTATTTCTTTTTTCTTTTTTCTTTCTTTCTTTCTTTTTTTTTTTTTTTTTTTTTTTTTGGTTTTTTGAGACAGGGTTTCTCTGTATAGACCTGGCTGTCCTGGAACTCACTCTGTTGACCAGGCTGGCCTAGAACCCAGAAATCCGCCTGCCTCTGCCTCCCAAGTGCTAGGATTAAAGGCGTCAGCCACCACTGCCCGACTCACTTGTATTTCTTTTATAAAAAGCAAAGATCCAGATATTCCCTATCGAAAAGGTGTGCTGCTGTTAGTGCTTAAAAAAACAAGAGAGGATTACATCAGCGATACACAGGGATTCAGCAAGGACAGAAACATGGGATATCGAATTCCCATTTTTGTCTGAATTTTTAGTACTCTCAAATCTTTTCTCAAGGTCTATATCTCCTTTCTGCCTCAGGTCCTGCTACATTAGATTTAATATATGACTTTCAAATGAAAGTCATCAGCTTTTTTAAAAATATTTTTCCTAACTTTTCTCATTGACAATATGAGTAATCCCTTTCGTGAACCAGAAATATGGAGGTCTCTTCTCTTCCCTCACTAGATGTTCACACAGTTCGTATATTCTACCTCCAAACAAAGTCCAGATCTACTCATCTTCATTCATGAATCATTTGAAATATACACAAAGTTTTACCTGATTGAGGATTACTAATTACCTTCCAAATATTTTTTTTTTTTTAACCTAAGGCTACAGCTTTGCCAACTGTGGTGGGTAATAATGACTGTCAACTTGACAGGATCTAGAATCCCCTAGTCTGTGCTGGGGTTTCCAGATTGCGCTAATTGCTTTGGGAAGACCCACCCTAAAACGGAATCCCAGCCTGCAAAACAGAAGTCCAGCTGAGACCAGCATGCACTGCTCCCTGCTTCCTGACTGAAGCCTCCACTCAGTGTCCTGCTGCATTAGGATTTCGTCAGGCTCCCTTCCTGGCCATGACCCAGCATTCTCAAGTGTGGGCCACAGCAAACCGTTCTTTCAGCTCTTTTTGTCGTAGCAATGAGAAAAAAATTAACTAACAAACGGCACACAGAGCCACATAAGTTATCAAGTTCTTTCCATGAGAACGTGTGAGAATTTCTCTCCCTATTGTTCCTGTCTTCAGAGCCTCCAAAGATTCATCTCGGTTCCCCTGAGGAACCCCCCTCCATGAGCACGCCCTTCTCTAAGGAATGTCACCTTATCAGTCACCAAGGCCTGCCTGTACATGTGCATTTATGTTGTTTAATGGTGGTAAGTACATTTTATCTGATGACATTTAATTCCAGTCTTTGTGTTTCTAACAATTTTTTCCTCTAATCCCTAAAACATTCTCCTAATAAACATATCCTTATGTATAAGAAGTCCCTGATGCATAAAAGATTAGAAGAATATATAGCTCAGAAGAGAAGAGCCCCACGTTAATTATTTTCTGACCTAAAGTCTCTCACATGCTCATGTCAGGAGCCATAGGACAAGCTAGTAACTAGCAGGTGATCTTCCTGAAATGCCCGCTTTGGATTATTATGTAATCTGCGACAGGTGCACCCTCATTAAGCAAGGCTGTGAGGGACTCATTTTAGGAAAGATGCCTGCTATTAATATGCTTTTCCTATTATTATTAAACATATATATCAATCACTAAGTAATAGCACACCCCTTTGGAGCAGATCTCTGCAGTCACGAAATTGTACTGTCATATAGTGATGCTATTTAGATATATAGATGACTTAAGTATTAATGATGATCCTATAAGAATCCCTAAAATTGTATCTGTGATTATTAAGCCCTTTCATAATGGGCCTGCTATTAGGTCCTTTTATGATAGTCCAAACTGCAATGAGAACTCTGCCAGTCTCTCAAGTATCTGCAGTAATTGCTCTTAGATGGTAACCAGACTTTCTCCTACTCAGAGCACATTTCAAGAGGTTGTAAAACAATTAACCAAAGGTCGTAATAGTGGGACTAACGATTTATTATAGGTGCTAGGACAGAAGATAAAATATTGACTGGGTTTATCTATACAAACTTTACTTATGGTCTTGAGTCTTTAGTGAACCTGTGGAGCTGAGACAGGTGATGGATGTTTAGCTAGATAATTATTCCTAATGGATATGCATGAAAACATTCTCTGTTGTAAAATTCTATTTCAATTTATTATTTGATTTTCTGTGTGAACTTTTGATGAACTTTTTAACATGATCATGTATTCTGAAAGATGTTTAAGGGCTGAGGACAAAGAGAAGAGTCTGAACTGGAGGACAGAGGTGAGAGGAACAGAGGTGAGAAGAACTGAGCTGAGAGAGGAACTGAGCTAAAGAGAAGTTTTTAGACAGAACACTTTTTAAATTATAAGGAGAATGCAGGGTGGAAAAACTTAGAAACTATAGGTTACATAAAATGCTAAGAAAGCAATGTGTGGAAAGCAGAGAGAAAGAGGAATAAAGATGATGCAGAGAGTAGAAAGAGCAGGCAGGCTTCTCCTTACCATGGGACAGAACAGGTTCCATAGTAAGGACAAGGCAGGCTTAGTCTCATTAAAAGAAACAAAGCTTTTTTCTTACAAATATGGGTTTAATTCATTTAACATTAAAAGGCCAGAAGCCTTTTCTTTTTCTATGTAATAAAGATTGGCGCTATATTTTTCATCCAGAATGAGTGAGTTCCTTCTGTACCGGTGTTTGGTCTTTTGCTTATAAGCATTTGTAAGTATGCATGTGTGTGTGTAAGTATTATAATTGTGAGCATGCATGCAAGCTGGGCCCAGCTGGGTATGAGTGGATATATATAAATAAAAAAATGAGCATGAATCTGTATATGAATTTATGTGAGATTATACATATTTGCTCATGTAAAAGTTTTTCCTTCTGCGAGTGTTATTCTCTTCTCCTGGTACAATAGAAGTTTATTGCTCCAAACTTCCCCCTAGCCTGACAAGCCAGAGGCATCTGGGCCATAGAGAAAAGGCTCTAACAATTAATCCTTTACTCCTGCTGTTTTAGGATGAGGTGCTAAGTGCCAGGAACTGCAATTTCTGGCCTCAGAGGATCACAGAAGGCAGGTCAGCTACAATAGCATAGTAACTTAGACTTAGATAAGTAAATCTTTTATTATTACAGCAACCCTAAAGTTCTTGTAGGACAAAGTCTTAGCCTCTGCCTAGGCCCTTCCCACTCTGCTGCCTCAGGAAGAACCAACAAGAAAGAAGGAACACCCAGCTGGGTCTAGCCCCCTGCATGTTCACTTGTGGTGCTTACTGATATATCAGCCTGTTAACTCTCAGACCACAGAATATAAGAAGAATGTTTAATTCAATGTTTAACTCAGCCTCAGGGCCTAGCACTTAGTCTAGCCCAGCCTAATCAGTCAACAAATGTGTAGAGACGGAACTTGCCCCTGTGTTGTTTGACTCACTAAATAAAATTCTATTTTATTAACTATCATTTAAGAAGAAATGCCAGCTTTATGAATATGACTGATGGGGAAAGATTTGAACAATACTTATGAGTTTTTAATGTAATCTTTATTGAGTTTTTTGTATCCTTACTCATTAATAAAAGAAATAATACTGGCGTATTTTATCTCCCAACATTATTCTAATTGAACTGGCTTTTTTTCTTTTCAATAGGATGCTTGGAGTAAATTACTAATTTCTTTTCTTCCAGGAAGACCCATCGATTTTCCACACAATGATACAAGTCTATTTTATAAAATACATTTGTGTATACACTTGACCTAAGTTTACATATATTTACACAATCACATCTTGATTCCTCAAAAAGTGTGTTATGGATGGCAAGAAGGCTGAGACTCTGTTTACCTTCAAGCCTAACAACCTGAGTTTAATACCTAGGACACATACGGTGGAGAAAACGGAATTCTGTAAGTTTCCCTCTGACCTTTCTACCATGTTGATGTATATGATGAGATATGACCAAATGGCAGAGAGTTAAAAAATGAGATGCATTTTTCTTACCTCCCCCTTCCTCTCAGCCATTGGACTTCTGGCAGTCTCTGCTTGGAGGCTAACCCCTGGGGAGCTGGGACAGATGCTCTCTGCAGACTGCCAGTTTGTCTTTGAAGAAGCCGCCTGAACACGCCCAACGCCTGAAGATCTTCTGAACCTGGGGACTTTGGCACCTGAACCTTTTTTGCAGTATGCAAATATCATGTAATCTAGAGATTTGGTTTCAGTTTCTCCTCTGATTATAAAAACCCTGGCTTATTCTAAGTAAAGTGAAGCCTTGACTGGGATGCATCTTGGCTTCGAGATCTCTCTTTGAATTTGGAACCCTCGATTTCAAGTCCTTTGGTTCTCCTGAGAGAACCCTTTAATAGCCCTTTCTCTAAAATATAGATATTCCTTGATAATCTCACTAAAATTTAACAGTAGTCAAATTTTTAATAATAGTTATAACTGTATAATCTGAAGCTTTATTGACAGAATGATTGTAATGACTATTACAGGAAGGTCTTGCCATCCTCAGACATGCCCATGTGGTACTCTGATGCACTTTTCCCTGTGAAGAATTCTGTAATGTCATGCATGCCTTGGACCCTCTGAAATTACCAGTTCACTAAGTCTTAAGATACTTAAATGTTACAGTTCAGGGACTACCAATCCCCTCATAAGTCTTCAGCATGGAGAGCTCTCAAGCAAATTACAGAAAACACAGTTTTTCCCAAAGTTAAAATATTGCTATAAGCTTAATTCCATCATTGACAACAAACGCTACCAGTTACTTCTCCTTAATTGAAGGTTTGTCTGGGCATTTCCCATTATTTTGCTCTTTCTGTGCATCTTAGTCCCTGTTCTATTGCTGTGGAGAGAAAACATGACTATGGCTACTCTTATAAAAGAAAGCATTTACCTGGGGCTTGCTAACACTTTCAGAGTCAATCCATTACCACCACGGCAGGGAGCACGGCAGGGAGCACGGCAGTAAGCGTGGGTACTGAAACAGTGAATGAGAGCTGCAATCTGATTGGAAGGAGGGAGTGAATCTGGCATGGGCTTTTGAATCCTCAAAGCCCATCCCCAGAGACCTACTTCAGCCAACAAGGCCACACTTCCTACTTGGTCTAATCCTTCTCAACTAGTGAGATACCCTGAACCCTAATAACTAATCATTCAACTATATGGGCTGATGGGGGCCATTCTTATTGAAATCACCACAATGTGTATGTGTACTTGTGTGGATATAGTCTTGTGTGTTGGTGGATGAGACTTTATGTGTATGTAAAAGTCAGATTATTCTGTGTTCCTTAGGACATCTTGTTTTTTTGATGTCTTGTTTCATTGGGATCTGGGGATTTCCAATTAGGGCTGGCAGGCTGGCCAATGGACTCCTGAGATTCTCTTGTCTCTCCATAATCCACAGTGGTGGGATTATGAGTGTGTCCTTCCATGCATATCATATCTTACATGGGTTATTAGGGTCATACATGGTCTTCATTCTTGTCTGGTAAATATTTTATGGAACATGTTCTCTTCTTATGCTACAGGCTCTTCTCCTTAAAGTCTGATAAACACATTTGCTAAACAGAAAATGTCTGACCCCTTATAATTGTTTTGGTTGGTCACTCTTTCTAATGAAGGTGGTAGGGTTATGAAAAATGTGGCTAGAAAACCTACCAGGCAACTCAATAGCACAAGGACTTCTCTGTAAGACAGCCACTGTCCTCCAATGGGTATCAGAAATAATTTATGAAAACTTCTGATTTCTTCACATAAAATACTTAAAAGGACATTGTACTCAAAGAGATATAATAAAATTTTTTTCCTTTCATTTGGGGCATGTAGTAATAGCATAAAAGAGTATGAATCAGTGATCTATGATGGCTTCTTTTCTTCTGTTATCCTTTTGCTTGCCAAAGTATTAAACATATGAAGATAGAGCTAGAGAGATGGCTTGGCAATCAAGAACATTAGTTGGTCTTGTAGAGGACCAGTGTTCTGTTCCCAATACTCAGAGGAGAGCTCACAACTGCCAGTTACTCCAGTCCCGGAGGGTCTGTACCCTCTTCTGGCCTCTGGGCACCTGCATGTACTTGGTGCACAAACAAATAATCATAAATGCTATAAAAAACAAAACTGAGACGACAAAGACACCGAGAACAAGTTCCTCCTGGCACGATGGCTTCCATTTGTGCTAGAGCACCAGCAATCTTCCCTTCCATCTATTGCTTCCGCACCAACAATGCCCAAGTCAACAATGACAACAGCAAGTTGGTATGTTAGTATTCGTAGAAAGCACATAGACCTCATAAACTCCTTGAAGGTATTTTAGGGAAACTCACAACACCTCATACACCAAAGCTGCTGCCCTTTATTATTTCCATTTTGAAGCTAAGGAAGTGAGTGAGGTAATTTCCCCAAAGTGGTTATTAAATAGCCCAGATATTCTAACAACTTTGTTTTATGAGCATGCACAATACTTAGAAGACCTTCTATTGATTGCTAATACTTTCACAATGCCTTTGTTACCTAGATCTCACAAGGGCCTTGCCCTCTAGGACTGTACTATATATTCATTTATCAAGCATGCAGATTACTTCCACTGTGAGCTGGGGATAGAGCCCCAGACTCGGGATGCAAAGAAGAAGGTATCGTCCTCATTTTCAAGTTTGTCACTGTTGATGTAGGAGAAAAATGTGTATACAATACCTCAATGCCCCGTGATAAATGCTGTAATAGTATTTTGCACCAAGTCTTTCAGAAGCATAGCAGGGAATGATTAATTATATACAGAGAAGAGGGTAAGAGGGTCCAATGACTTAGCAGCAAAAGTGCATGTGAGTTGGACTTTAAGGACAAATGCATCAATTCCCTTTGTTTACAGGATCATCTTTCATATACTTGAATATAAGTACTGTGTATCTTATACTGCATATATTTCTATGACTTTGACTTAACTATTCCCTATGCCCTCAAGATATGTTATGAAGATGAATCTAAAAAACAAGTCTCATATTATAGAAAACACTTTCAGAAAATAAGTATTGATCTTCTCCAAATATATATGCACATTTGTTACCACCAACCTGCAATTAATCTTGAGAGGGCTGAAGAGTTTTGCTTAATATTCAAACTGCTTATTCCAAACCACCAGAAACAAACATAAAACTGAAGAAACTGTTTTAAAGTGCCTCCTCTGTATTTTTCCTTCATCTTTCTGCTAAGCCAGAGGTCAGAAATGTTTTTCTATATAGGAGCAAAGATTAAATATGTTAAGCTTTGGAGGCCAGATGGTCTCTGACAAGTAACTACTCCAACTTGCCCTTTGTCTTGTGAAAATAGTTAAAGACAATGTGTAAATTAACAGGAGTTTTTTTAAAAAAATGACTGCACAACTTTATTACAAAAACATGCAGCAGGCTGAAGATGGAGTTCCCAGGCTACAGACTGTTTGTTGACTTTCCGCCTGAGTTACCTATCTTTGTGGGTCTTCCCTTTTCTCACTGAAAAATGGAAAGGGCATTAGATCTGCAGTCAGCATGACTGTCCTCAACCCCCAGCAACATGTCAGTCATACTGTGCTGTGTACAAATGTATACATGCTTGCATCTCTAGGTGAAAGTGTGTGAGTACATATGCATGTGAATGCACACATGGAGAGGCCTGAAGTTGATATCTGGAATCCTTGATTTCTCTCCCACATTAGTCTTTGAATCAGCATCTTTCCATTGAACTCAGAACTCATCAATATGACTAGTTCTGTTAGTCAGCTTATTTGGGGGATCACTTATTTCTGCCTTCTGATGCTGGAATTATCCTTGGCTGTCATACTTATCAGGTGTTAAAGGAGGTCTGGAGCTTCTGGACTCTGATGCCCACACTTGCATCTTTAACCAGCAAGCAGTCTTCCTAGCACCATTACCATCTCTTAATTCTCTCTTTGCTAAGCACAGCTACCAGATTTTTAGGCAAATAGCTTTACTACTCTATCACTCTATTTTTCCTGTCAAATCAAGGACATTCAAATTATATCAATAACAATTCTTAAAAGAAAACCAACAGCAAAAAGTAACTGTCTTCACTAATGTTCTTAAATTATTCCATCACAGACGCAGCAGTGTGAGATACAGAAACAGAATAAATGTAGCTGTTGGTGATACTAATAGAAATGTGCATCTCATCTAAGAAGGAGTAGGCGTGGTTTATCCTTTGTAGGTTATGAGCTGAGTAGCATTTTATTCTAAGGAAGATATTAATAAACTTTCCAGAATAATACAGTCACAGACTTAAAACAAAATTACAGAGGTTTTAGCCAATGAGAAAACTGAACAAAGGAGGGAAGGTAGAAATTTAATGAGCACAATATTATCTTTAAAATACTAAGAATGAAACACACATTGAACTTAAATAAAATATTGTGAGGCTTAAGACATGAGTTTAGGTTTTAGGCCCTGATGGAGTCTAAGTTATGTGTCCATTGAGTCTTTATAGCATCTTCAGTCTGCAAAGCTAAGATTAATATTAATGCCAGAAACACCACCACTGCTGACGCCGAATGCTTTTGGGATTCTAACTATTAATATTAGTATTGTACTGGCCAATCTCCTTGTCCCTGTGAGCTTGGCAAAGATGAGTGACCATTGCCTTTCTACCTGTCCAGGAGAAGAAGTTCATAGCAATTCTCTATAGTTAGAATAATCTTGACTAAATAATTTAATAAAGGTGGGGCTGATGCTAAACTCTCAAGTCAGCTAAGAAAATGCACACTGAACACTAAACAATCATGACCATGCTATTTTGTACAACAATGTCTCTTGTCTCCTTCCTAATTCTAAGAGGAAGAGGGGGGGGGGGAGCAGGGTGTGGCACGTTCCATTTAGAGCACCTTCCTTTGGGAAATGGTTGTTAGCATTCTCCTTTAGCTGTTAGTACACATTTACCTGATTGTTGGGTTAACTGCTCCAACCAAATGTAAATGCTTTATGAATATAGCTCATACAATGTCCAGAGGGCAGGGAGTTCTACAGTAAAACAAGCCCAACTGGGAAGGATTTGGAGAGCTTAAGATATTTTTCCCACCTCCACTATTCTCATCATAAACACTGCATTCTAACTAAGGGGAAAAAAAATACCAGAAAACTTAAAAATCCCCAAGCATTTGTGAATAATTTAAGCCACTAAACGGCACAAATAGATTAATATTTTAATGTTCTACATGCCTTTTATCCAGACAGAACTTTGAACATAATAAATGCGGCTTAGGATAGAAGTCCTCAAGATTCAGAGGTTTTCATATTTTTAACACAAGTAATTAACTTCATCTTTGAAGGTTCCTGAAGGTTATAGAAGACAGAGACTATGAAAGCTATTGAAATGGCTCAATCTGTGGGAAGCCCTCATCGTCCCCTTTACAGAATACTTTACAGACATTTCAGCAACCCAAAGTCAGATTCTCTAAGAGGAAGGATACTATAGATGGCAAAAATCCTCTTTTTTTCCTTTTAACTTTTTCAAAAAAATCTATTTTGATCATGTTTCCCCTGCCCAAATGATTTCCAGATTCCCCTGATTTCCCTACCCTCCCAACTTCACGATCCTGCTCTCTACTTAACACAACACATGCTCATATACACACATGCACACAAATTCATCAATTAACTGACTAACAGAAAGCGCTCAAAAAAATAGAAATCAAACAAAAATCCAATTTGTTTTGTGTTGGCCAACTATTTCTGGGCATGAGACCTGCCCTGGAGTATGGTTGATATACCCATTAGAGGAAACTGATTTTCTGATTGCCAACAAATATCAACTGCAAATGACTTCTTGTTTAGGAAGGGGGAATCTGTGTCCACTCCACCCTCTCAGTACTGGGACCCAATTTGATCTGAACCTGAGGAGAGCTTGAGCACGCTGTCACCATCTCTGTGAGTTCCTTTGTAAACATCAGTCCAGCTGTGTCTGGAAGGTGTTGCTTCCTGTCTTCCCACTTATGAGGAAGATCGTCTTGATGGACTCTTGATTTCAATAGGCAAGTGATGTTCTTCCCTTCCTGCACCTTCTAAATCTTCACTGATTGAATCACATTAATCACATACAAGTTACCTTGTAAGAAAGTAGGCACTGGGGAGAAATTTGCATTGTCCTTAGATAGGAGAAAGGAACACTGTTCTCCTGTGGAGAAGATGAGGGAATTTTCGGGCCCAGAGAACACCCATACATCTCTTGTTTCTCCAGCAGCAAGTGAGGTTCCTTCACCTCCATGGACTACTTCCTTCTAGAAGTTCTAGAAGTTTCTCATAGGCTCTGGCTTGGAGAAACAGCCTCCTTCCCACACATGGGTACTGATAACCATTTGGGCTAGTTGGTTTTTTTTTGTTTTTTTTTTGTTTTTTTTTTTTAATCAGTCTGAAAGGTTAAAGTTTAAAAACATTTAAAGGCTCCTTGTATTTTCTTAAAAGAACAGGAGGTATGTTATACATATACAACAACCCAACAAATCCACTGAAGCATGATATATTCTATGGTACACAGTTCATAACAAAATAGGCCAGAAGCTATTGAGATGGCATAATGAGATGCTGGTACTAAAACATACAAAAATAGCATCTCTAGACACACTGTATTCTTATGGGAAATGGAGGTTAATATATCCATATTGTTTCTTATTATTTATTTACATTTTCTGTGCATGAGTGTTTTATCCACGTGTATAAGTGTATACAGAATGCATCCTTGATGCCAGCATTAAGTCAGAGGAGAATGTCAGATCCCCTGGAACTGGAGGAATGGATGGCCACGAATCATCTTGTGGGTGTTGGGAATAAAACTTGGGTCCTCTGAAAAAGTGACAAGAGCTTTAACTGCTGAAGCATCTCTCTAGCCCTTGCGTCCCCACTGCCTTTCTCTTTATTTTCTGCTCACTATGCCTTCTCCTTTTACCTATCTTTCTTCCTGACCAGATATACTCAAATGTCAACAACCAAGATGGCTGTCATGCATCTGTAATCCCAGAATGCAGGGAGAGGCTGAGGCAGAAAATAAAACAAATCTAGGTTACATGGCAGGAAATTATCACAAAAGAACAAAAAATTCAATTAATTCTGGTCATCCAGAGACGTACCACTCTGAGCCTGATCCTATAGACTAGTTTTTTACTGCTGCCACAGTGAAGCAGCACAGATTTAAGGCAACTTAGATTACACTTGGTCTTAAACAACAAAGAATTTCATCACCACTGCAGAGGTCAGAGGTCAAGGTTTGCCTCTCTAGCTTTCCTTAGGCCAAAACTAGTGCTAACAGACTAACTCAGAGAGAGAGAACTCACTTCTAGCTCCTTCAGTTTCTTTAAATTCTGTTCCATATCGCTCACAGAGTAAGATCCTCTGGAGGGACCCTTAAGGGCTTTTCTAGTCCCATACCCTCCTTATAGCGTCCCCCTCCCGCCTGGGTCAAGGCTAGGCCAAGTTCCATTTCCATTCTCCCACTGATAGGACATTCTCAGAAAAAAAAACATAGAATGTACTGATAGTCACCTGACCATAGGTAAATTCCCAGGTAGAGTTCAAATGTGTGTCATGCTTGCTAGCCAATAGATTTAAAGGTCAATATGTTTAGCCAATAAGTTTGAATTGTAATCTTGCTGTGTAACTTGTGCCCCTAAAAAGTATGAAAACTGCTTATAATAGTCATTCAGGTCCTCCTTCTAGTCACTTGCTGTGACCTCTCTACATCCAAAATCCTAGACTCTGAACCTGCCTTTGCCTCAAGCGGCTGGCCCACCTAGGGTGAGGCTTCCTGCCTGCCAACAGCTACCCACCCCCACCCCACCCCGCCACCCTCCGCCCCCCGCCCCCCCCCCTGCCCCCCAGCCGATCTCCAAGTTTCTGCTGTGCTGGAATTCCGGCCTCCAGAGACCGAGGATAAAGATGCTGATTGGGCCACAGGATGTTGGCGGACTGAGGGCAGGGTTTTGCCTGCCTGCTTGAGTCTCTCAGTTGATTAATATATGGTGGACTAAAAGCACCACCATGCCTTGGTCTCATTTTTTTTTTTTTAATTCCCTCTTGCAGTCCGGTTTTCCCTTTATTCTTTTAGGCTCCTACTTCTCTTCCAGAAGACCCGATCGTATGCAGAGCTTGCCTTGAGGGACTAATTGAAGATCAACCCCTAATGAGCCAAAAATAAACCTCTTGCTTTTGCATCGATCTGCATCTCAGTATCTCACTGGGGGCGTCTCAAAGTAAGTACACTGACTGGAGGGTCGGGGTTTTACACTATTTCTATTGTGCCTGGAATTGTCCTCAGTTGCTAGATACACCCTACATATTTACAGTGCTTTGATGACCATGGTTGATGCTTCTGCATGCTCCTTTTCACAGGTATTTTGGCTAGACAAGAGCATTCTTTTTTCTTCTTTTATACTTATTTTTATACTTGTTATTGAGACTATATCAAGCATTTATATACTCTCCTAGTAGCCCTGCTTGATGGTTTTGATTTTCACATTTCAAATTCACCACCTCCCTTGTATCTCATCTTTCTCCTGCCTCCTTCCTCCACCTGTCTCATAACACTTCTTTCTACCTTTTTTGCTTTTAAGAGTTTTTGTATTTGTATGGAACCTATCCAGAAGAACTCATGTCTCTTATCATATTCTCAAGGCAGCTGATTACTAACCTTAATTTTATTAACAAAGTCTTTTTACAGAAGGTTATAGACCAGGGTTAGACTGAGGAGCTTGAAGATAAAAAATCTTTGAAAAGGCCATCTCTTTATTTCTTGTTTATTTTTATGCTTATAATTATATGTACATATGTGAGTCTGTATGTGGGTATGTGCACATGAGAGGTGGGCTTTGGATGCCCTGGAGCTGGAATTACAGGTGTTTGGGAGCCTGAGTCCCCTGGAAGAGTGGCACATGATTTTACTTCAGTCCCATCACATGCCTTTAATATTCTTCCTACCATAAGCTAATACATTCTTGAAGTACCAAGCCTACTTCGCATAGATCCTAAAATGTCTTGCATAGAGTAGTCAAAATAAACAGTCAAATTTGCCCATGGGGGATCTTATCCGAAAAGCAAAAAAACCCAACCAACCAAACAAACAAAAAAACTAAATGAAAGCTGATCAAAGAAGATAGTTAGGAGAGATGACAAATATTTGATTAAAACTACAAATGTATCCAGAACACGTAAGAAAAAAGTGTGTAAGCACAGAATGGCCTGGCCTGCCTCGACACTGAGGGGAAACAGCCTGCTCAAGTTTTATTTGTTCTCCAGACATGTGGGGTCATTGGTTTATTTAGAGGTGCCCAGGAGTTTACTTCTTGCCAAGTTAAGTCTAAAGTGCTTAGTGCTCTGAAACAAACTGCTCTGAGAAACGTCAACGGCCTGGGTGAAAGTCCCTAATTGAACCTAAAGATCCCAGCTGGGCTTCGAGAAAGAGACTTCTAAACAGACTTGACTTCAAAACTGTTCTGTCTTTCTGCTTTCAGCCAACATTTGCAATGGAAAGACTTTGTACCTGGGTTCTGCTAAATAACATCTGAGCAGGGCAAGTCATGCTACAGTTCAGGAATCACCAGTAGGTGATATGGTTCTTCCGTTCTAGCCTGTGATCAGAAAGACCTTGCTCTTCAGCTGGCAAGCCCACCTGTCTCAACTGTTCATAATCTAAAAGAGGCTGGCACAGGATGAGCCGCCTTGATTTTCTTGTAGCTGTATTTTGTGGTCACTGGTCTGCTAGGAACATTGGGAAGTACAGTTCTGCACTACCCACCATCCTAACACCTCCTCAGACTGAATTTTTATTACAGGTGAGGGGCACTCAACTCCACACAGGCATTTAGCAGACACTTGACACTGACCGTCCTGAAAAGTTTGTTTGTATCCCAAGTACCAACAAGGAAATTCAGAATCTCACAGAGATTCCAGAGATTGTTCCAGGATGTGATAACACAAGAGGAAGGCTTTCAAATGATTTAAATATACATGACAAAAATACAGAGGGTGAGATGGCTTCCCTGAATGTCTGTGAGTTGACCTAAGGTAGTCAAAAGATGGGTGGAGCCTCATCTTCCTTCCGGGAGGTCTCCAGATCTGTTTTCCAATGGAAACTCTGCAGGGGGTTGCTGATGTTCTGTTGCTCCTGCCTTACACTGAAGATATTGCCACAAGCTGAGCAGTCCCACCTATTATGAAAGGACCTCAGGAAGTGCACTGCCATGTTGACTAATAATCACAGCAGATGGGTATTCCAGAAAACCCTGGAATAGCCCTATAGTAGAATATGAAACCAGATAAGAAACCATGAGAGGGGAGTGTATGGTTAAAATGTTCTTGTTTTTTGTTTTCTTTCTTTTTTTTTTTTTTCTTTTTGCATCCTTCTCATTTAACATGCTTTTCTTAGAATGCTTCTCACCACTGGAGGAGTTACTTTTTACCCCTGTGTAAGCCTGGGGCTCAGTACATACACTGACATGAGCATTGTAATTACATGACGACCAAGGTGACACTCAATTGCTCACACTCACTTATAGCTGGAAGCATCCAAAACTGATACATATTAATGAATTATACTTCCCGTGGTGAGTTAAGAGGATAACAAGTCTTGGTCATTTTATATAAATTGAAAGAGGAGTGGAGTTGAACTCTCTGTAAACAGCTGACTCAGTGGGATGGAATTTCTACAAAAGCTGTTTATAAATTATAAGAATGAGTTAATGTCAGTCCTTGTGTTCTCACTGCTATTTCAGCCTGCTCCATACACTCACATTCTTGCTTGTGGGTTTCAAAATTTTCTGATAGTAAAACCTAAATTTACAACCACTGTAATTTAGGGAGAAGGGATATATTCAGGAACTCACATAACAAAATCCTCTCATGCACCATAAATTATTAAAGAATTCCCTTAAAACCTTAGCACAAGACCTTCTGTTTATTGGCCTTGTACTTCAGGTGACCAGTGTGGTATAGTGAAACATAAAGCAGTAATGAATTCCATTATATTCTCAAATTTCTTTGAAAAAACACGCCATTTGATCACACAGCACTAGAGAGATGCTCAAAGTACAGGAAAACCCTCACTGTCTCTGCCTTCCTTAAAGGTCTTGTGGCAATGTCCACTTCAATATAAATATAATTTCAAGAAATACAGATTTAGAGATTTTTCTTATAATTGAATATAAATACCTAAGGTTATATGTACAACGTTGTTACTGCAAGTAGTGCAGAAAA
>JADRCD010211567.1:23992-50780 GCA_019843815.1 Montemys delectorum | reverse complement strand
AGAGAGAGAGAGAGAGAGAGAGAGAGAGAGAGAGAGAGAGAGAGAGAGAGAGAAGCTAGACCCAGATGAAGATAGA
This sequence comes from Montemys delectorum, assembly GCA_019843815.1. Lineage (NCBI taxonomy): Eukaryota > Metazoa > Chordata > Mammalia > Rodentia > Muridae > Montemys > Montemys delectorum. The sequence goes on along the minus strand of JADRCD010211567.1, from coordinate 50,704 downwards.
AGGAGCCAGAAGATTAGAACATATTGCCAAAGTTAGTATGAGGCCAAGCAGAACAATTCAGGAGAAGCGAGAAGCGAAGAGAAGCCAGATTGAATCAGTTAGTGTAGAGAGAAGTTCTGAGCCAGCACAACTGAGTAGACCAGCCATCCAGAGTTCAGGAAGAGCTAAAAAGGGTGAGCTTATTCAGCAGTGAGTCTTGGAGGCTGAAAACATTCTAGGCCTACATTAGATTGTAGAGAGGCTAGAAGCTTCTAGGACTAAGCTCAGGTTAGCAGACTGAAGCAGTAAGCTTTGGAGATGACAGTTACATCAGGTGAATAAAAGAACATTTACACTCATGAAATTTGAGTACTTGCCCCCAGCAAAACCAAACAAACAAAAAAACAAAAACCAACCTGTCTTAGTTAGGGTTTTACTGCTGTGAATAAACACCATGACCAAGGCAACTCTTATAAGGACAGCATTTAATTGGGGCTGGCTTGTAGGTTCAGAGGTTCAGTCCATTATCATCATGGTGGGAACATGGTAGCATCCAAGCAGGCATGGTTCAAGAGGAGCTGAGAGATGTACATCTTCATCTGAAGGCTGCTAGCAGAATACTGGCTTCCAGGCAGCTAGGATGAGGGTCTTAAAGCCCACACCCACAGTGACACACTTAATCCAACAAGGCCACACCTACTCCAACAGGGCTACACCTATACTTCTAATATAGTGGGCTGAGCATATACAAACCATCACAAAACTCCAAGTCCAAACACAGTAACAAAAGGAATCTAGAATCTATATAAACAAAAGAACACAAAGGAAACAGATAAGAACATCAATACATAAGAAAAAATCTATAAACAAAGCTAAAATTGTTTAATTTGAAGATAGTTTTGCCTGAACCTCTAAATCCATAAGTTTAGGTGAAGATGAAGGTGTCAGATACCTTTCTTTGAGAATTACCAAATACTAAGTCCATTACTGCACTTTGAACTGCCAAGGGCAAAGAGAATGTTTTAACAGGCAGGCTCAGTGAGCATTGTGAGCTTTTGTTCACATCTGAAAGCAAAAGGTGATTCATTTCAGATGTGTATCTGAGGGTTTGTTGTAGACACCCCCCCCCCCCACACACACATTTGGGAGAGAGTGGGGGAGGAGGAGGGGAAGGAGGGAGAGCATCAGAATAAGCACTTGCAGTAGAGTTCAATGAAACATAAGAATACCCATAAGGCCTGTGTTGCAATCCAAAAGAATAAAGCTTCTAGAACTCTAAAAATGGATTCAAAAAGAGCAAGAGGTATGAGTAAATGATATGGGGAATTAAACATGGACACTTGATATAGCAGAAATTTAAAAGGCAAACAAATATTATGAATATATTATGCCAATAATTTTGAGAACTAAGCTGTTAGGTCAAATTTCTATAAAATATAAATTATTACTCTTAAAACAAAATTAGGTTCATGTAAATTATTAAATAAAATTTAAAAGTATATTGTAATTTTTTTTGAGGAAAAAGTTTCCCTTAAAACAATAGCAATAGCAAAAATACCCAGAAAAATTAGGTGACCTTATAAACAAACAAATTCTTAACCACCACCAACAAATCAAGTGATTGATAATTTTAGTCTGGAAACAAAACAAAACAAAGCTCCGCACACAGCTTTTTAATGGAACATAAAAATAAGAAACATTCCCAAGCCAATAGGGCATCAAAACTAAAACTAATCAAAATTTCTTTAAGAAAGGAAAGTTAGAGCTCAGGTTTACTTCTGAACATTTAAGCAAAAATCATAAATTTTAGCTGAGAAATGAATACATCATGAATCTTAATTATGATGGACAATGTGGATAAAAATCACAGTATTTAGGAAGATGATAAAACTGAATATATTCATATTCTCTGGCCCCCTGTTCCTCAGTCTAGGCAGAGCATTAAGTATATACATTCACACATGTTCTCAATGCAGATTCGAGTTTCCCCCAATTAATTTAAATGTTAGTGCAACAGGAAGCCTGTGATTGGACAGGGTAGCAGAGCTAGGAGTTTGAGAGACAGAGACAGAGAGAGCAGGGAGGAAGGGAGGAAGATGGAGGAAGAACAGGAAGATCCAGATTCCAAGTGGTTTTAAATAGCCACAGGCAACTATATCTTATCTAGTTGAGCAGTTTATATCATTATCAATTGGCTTGGAAGTTATTGTGTGGGCATCTTGTGAATTGAGAATTTATTGATATGTAAATTTGACTGTTTAATTATAAGCTTCAAGAGTTTTGATGTACTGGGTTAAAGGGATTTGTGACAACTAGCTACAGGGAGTAGATGGCTGAGAAGATACAGGTGGCTTTGAGTCAGGCTAACTGGAGCTGGGAATACCTGTCTGGGGGCTGGCCTAGAGGCTGTGTCAAGACTGCCCAGGCAGAGAGTAGCTGGACATAGTGTGGGACATAGCTTGTTTAATATTTCCGGCAACAGAGAACAACGAAATTAATTAGTTTGTCCCATTTATATTTTAGAGGAAAACTTTCTGCCTCTATTTCAGAGGGACATTGAAAGAGCAGAGGCAGTGACAGGGGACCAAGTATAAGAAAGATCTCAAGTGAAGTCCAGGTTCTAGATCACAGTGTCTTCAGAGATAGTGGCAGCCAGGATCTGAGGAGAGAATTTGTAGCATATTTTGAAACAGAATGTATCCCTGTGTTTGTGTGACCATCTCGTCACTGTGACTTCATGCAGCCTTTCTCCTATGCATCCCTACCTCTTGGTGTCTCTCTCTCTCTTTTTTGATTAGAACTATACCCTTAGGACTTCATTTAACCTTATTATATTTTTAAAGGCCCTGTCTCAAAATTAATTATGTTGTCATTTAACGTTTTATCAATCTTAGTGGTGATGGGGAGTTAGAGAATTCAGTCTGTAACATAGAAATACTAAACATGGCTCCACTACCCACCAGGAGAATGATCCCAGGCAACTGACTCATCCAGTTCTTCTATATTCTTTTATCTGAATGCGAAAGTCAAAGAATTAGAATGATGACCATCTTACCTCAGTGTTTCTCAGGACCATCCACTGTGTTTATTGACCTTATACATTTCTGAGATTCTTTCCAGAGGGTCTGCTCCAGTGGACTGGGCTTAGTGGGACTGCCCTTGAGAAATTTCTAGGTCTTAAGATGGTCCTAAGCCACCTATGTGAAAGGGTCACTCCAATCTCAAAGAGGCCACACTGCACAGGTTGCGAACAACTGTTCCTGATGGTGGTGGCACTGCTGCTCTGAGAATCACACTTTTAAGAACCTTTGGAATAAAATGATCTGTGGAGGTTCTTCAGCATATTATTCTATGATAATTCTGTTGGAGGTAACATACATTTTCTCATCTAGGGTTCCTCATCTCAACCATGAATTTGAAGATGCCCCGAAAATCTGTCTTCTAGTTCTCCCAAGAATACTATCTGGATGCTTAGGTGTATGTGTGTGTGTGCCACTCACCATCAAGGACACAATAGACATTGAGGCCCTATAGTTCTTGTGGGGCCACTATTGCAAAAGGTCGATGTCAACATCCCATGTGTGCTGGCTGGGCTCTGGCAATGACATTTATTGCCCTTCAGTTTCTAAATTCTGTAGTAGAGCAGAAATCCTATCCTAGTTCATTGCCTTCTGTCCAAAACAGTAGAAAAGGTTAGACTACAAAGCGACTGTAAGTCATTTCTAAACCAGTTATTATTTTTCAGCAAGGGCAACTGAGCTTCAAGTATGACCTACTCAGAAGCCACATAGCAAGTTAATGGCAAGCCGATTTAAGCTCAGTGTTCGCCGGCCCAATGCAGATACTCCATGCCTCCTTAGTGTGATAAATGAACAGTTCAGCAGGGGAGTAAGAGAATCGTGTGTGAGGGGATGGTCAGGAGCCCTGCATTCAAGCAGAAGCAGCGGGCCATGGCCAGCAGCTGTGGTGGGGTGCATACTTCAGCATTTAGGATGGCAGCATATGCCACGTTAAGTGTGCCTGCTGGGAGTCTACACTGACTTCTGTCTCCCGCCATCTGCAAGTTGCCATAGAGTGTTTAGAGAAACCACAATTTGTCGAATTGCTTTAAAACTCAGTCTTTATAAATTAAGAATAAAATATCAGACTATATAATATGTACTTGTAAAAAAAAAAAAAACCATATACCTGTGGAAGGTGAGATGTGCTCGTTCCCAGATGAATAGAGATTTTGTTAGTGTCTGGTGCCAGTGTGACACTGCTTGATGTCATTTCCCTTTACATACTGCTTCATAAGTGAGTATCTGTTTACATCAATAAGTAATTTCTATAACTCACCATACTTTAAAAACCATTCTCAGAGAAAGTAGGCTTCTAGTTTCTTATGCATGGTGCTACCTGGGGATCTTACTTAGTATTATGGAGTGATTAGAAAGTGTTGCTTGTTCCTGTCAGTTTCCTCTTTTGGAATCTCTTCTTCAAATTCAAATACAGAAGAAAGATGCTTTTGTGTAAAATGTCACGATTTTAATTTTTAAAAAATGTGCTCCAGCTACGTCAATGGGTGCTTCAGATTTCTAGCTCTGATCGTTGAGAGGCAGCCTCAGAACCACCCCCAAAGGTCAATACCATTGCTTATTGTATAAATCCACCTCTCAGCTTTGCCTATACTTGATTTCCTTGGTGTTGAAGGAAAAACTACACCATGTACTGAGACGCCAATGAATTCTCTCTGGGTAGAAATATTAGACTTTGAAACAAGATTACAGAGTTGATTGCTTATAGTGGTCTGTTTTATTCCAGCTCAGACACAAACATTCACACTCATGCTATTTTTTGATCATGAAAATGAGAATTTGAATCCAGGATCTCTATTTTTGTACCTCCCCATCATTAAAAATAGCTCACCATTAGGCTGATACACAGAGCTCTGGTTACCGTACCTTACTGTATGGTTAAGCATGCATACAGACAGTCTGTCTTCTCTGAAGAGCAGTTCTCTCAAAGGTCTGAGTCTATGTTAAGCACAAGTAGCTTCCCCCACAAGCTCCTCACTCCCTCAACTTGCCCTTCATTATTGGATGTAAAGTTTAAAAAAAAAAAAAACCCACTTCATCTTCTATTCCCTCCCCAGTCTAGGAGCACCGCCCTTTGTGTTTCTATCTGGACTATCTCCTTGACACACCTCCTGCCGAATCACACAGGAGGCTTTATTTTGGGCCACTTTGTCACTGTTTTATGCCTCCTCCATCCTCAGTTTGAATGCTCTGATTCTCTCACCTCTCTACCTTTTAAATCTCCCTAGCCTTTCCATCTTCGGTGCGACTCTTGACGCTCCTCCCTTATTTTCCACTGTCACAGAACAGCAGATTTTCATTGTCAGTGTGGGGGAAAAGCATGTCTTCTCTTTCAGAGTTATTTCTTGCCTCCTGTCTTGGTATTTTTTTTTTAACTTTTATTGGATTATGATGAGAAAAGTTACACAATTTCAATTTATCTGAATTTGTTAACATTTAAGAACATATTTTAAGTAAATAGAATTAAATCACATTCTTGTTTCCCTTTTGTACCCCCACTCCTCCCAGAGTCCCCCCTTCAATACCTACAATATTTTTTTGTCATACTCCTTAAAATTTATAAAATATTATAACAATACAAATAAGTATTATAAAAGTTGTTTGATATAAAACAACAATCAATTTAACAGTCTTATGTAGATGCTCATCTACAGCAATAGTGAAAATACATTTTTCTCAATATAAATCTTTTTTTTCAATATAAATCTTAAATAACTCCAAACATATTAACTGTATACTTCAAAATAATACATCACTACTGGTATTTCCCTAAATGAACATAAATATATAGTCTTTTTGTTTGTTTTGTATTTAGTAGAGTTTAAAATCTTGACTCTTACTGTGGTACAAGCCCAAAATAAGAACTATTTTTAGACATTGGATTCCATTGTAATAAGGCTGTACTTCAATGACCCTCACATCACCAAAGGATTTTACCTCCATCATAGCTAAGCTGAGTGTTAATAGTTCTGCTGCACCCAGAAATGAATTGTAGGCTTGATTTTTGGATACAGACTTCCTGCTATGGTCAAAGCTATTTGACTTGAGTGAGTGACTTTATTCTCAAGCCACAGAGAACAGGTTACATTCATTTAAGAAATGGTGTGTGTATTAAGATGGTCTATCCATAAAGTCATTCACCAACTATTTCAATGAACAATGGTTCTGCTTGGAGGGTGTCACAGACATTAGGTGTGGGTAAGAATCTTGTTCATTGGCTGTGATAATTTGGAAAAGCATTCATCTCAGAGAAAGAGTAACTTGTAAAGTCCTCTTCTTCAAACTTGATACAAGAACTACAAATGTCAAGCAAAGCATTCAGTCTCACTCTTTGTTGTTCTCTTTCCTACAAGCCACCTCCTAAGTAAATTGTCTATGTCTCTCTTGGGTATATAAATACTTTTGAAATATATAAGCTGTTCTGAAAACCATAGTATAGTATAAAAACATGAAATACACAATACTACTAATAGAGAGGCTGAGATAGGAGAAGCAAGATTTCAAGATCCTTATGTTGTACACAGCAAGGCACTGTCACAAACAAGCTGAAAGTGTATATAGATTGTACAGTGTTGGACCTGTTTCTCCAATTACCAAATTAGAGAGACCATTGGATGACAATCAACAAATTTCTAATTCCTCATATTATTGGATTTCAATTGATCAGGATATATTGGTAATATTAATTTTCATATTAATATATGAAGAAAAAGTAATTGTCACTTCCTGTTGTTTTTGTTGTAAGAGGTAGAATTAGGTTTGTGTGGATTTGTTGAAAGATTACCTTCTTGCTTCTTCTAGGGTGTAGTTTTGCTCCTTTTGTTGATGTTTTCCATCTATTATCCTTTGTAGGGCTGGATTTGTGGAAAGATATTGTGTAAATTTTGTTTTGTCATGGAATATCTTGTTTTCTCCATCTATGGTAATTGAGAATTTTGCTGGATATAGTAGCCTGGGCTGGCACTTGTGTTCTTGTAGAGTCTGTATGACATCTTTCCAGGATCCTCTAGCTTTCATAGTTTCGGGTGAGAAGTCTGGTGTAATTCTGATAGGCCTGCCTTTATATGTTACTTGACCTTTTTCCTTTACTGCTTTTAAAATTTTTCTTTGTTTAGTGCATTTGGTGTTTTTATTATTATGTGTCGGGAGGAATTTCTTTTCTGGTCCAGTCTATTTGGAGTTCTGTAGGCTTCTTGTATGTTCATGGTAATCTCTTTCTTTAGGTTAGGGAAGTTTTCTTCTATAATTTTGTTGAAGATATTTGCTGGCCCATTACATTGGGAATCTTCACTCTCTTCTATACCTATTATTCTTAGGTTTGGTCTTCTCATTGAGTCCTGGATTTCCTGGATGTTTTGGGTTAGGAGCTTTTTGCTTTTTGCATTTTCTTTGACTGTTGTGCCAATGTTTTCTATGGTGTCTTCTGCCCCTGCAATTCTCTCTTCTATCTCTTGTATTTTGTTGGTGATGTTTGCATCTATTACTCCTGATTTCTTTCCTAGGTTTTGTATGGCCAGGGTTGTCTCTCTTTTTGTTTTCTTTATCATTTCTATTTCCATTTTTAGATTCTGGATGGTTTTGCTCATTTCCTTCACCTGTTTGATTGTGTTTTCCTGAAGATCTTTAAGGGATTTTTGTGTTTCCTCTTGAAGGGCTTCTAGTTGTTTACCTGTGTTCTCTTGTATTTCTTTGAGGGTGCTATTTATGTCTTTCTTAAAGTCCTATATCATCACCATGAGAAGTGATTTTATATCTGAATCTTGCTTTTCTGGTTTAATGGTGTGTCCAGGACTTGCTATGGTGGGAGTATTGGGTTCTGATGATGCCAAGTGACCTTGGTTTGTGTTGTTTATTTTCTTATGCTTCCCCCCCACCCCCAACCATCTGTATATCTCTAGTGCTACTTGCCCTTGTTAAATCTGACTGGAGCCTGTCCTTCCTGTGATCCTGGTTGTGTCAGAACTCCTCAGAGTCAAGCTGTGTCTGTGATCCTGTGATTCTGGGATCCTGTGATACTGGGCTTGTTTGGACACCTGGGAGTGGAGCTTCCTCTGGGTATTGTGGGACTGGCTGTGGAGCTTCTTCTGGGTATTGTGGGACTGGCTGTGGAGCTTGCACTCAAGGTCTGCTCTGGACACCAGCCCCGATAGACCGGAAGGAACCCTAGTCACTGGGCTGGTAGAGTTCCTGTGTGCCTGGTCCCGCTGGTCCCAGTTACTCCCAGTGTTAGGACAGATGTTAGTTCCTCCTCACCTCTGATCCTGGATATGTCAGAGCACCTGGGAGTGGAGCTTCCTCTGGGTGTTGTGGGACTGGCTCCTGTCTTGGTATTTTCAAAATTGTTTGCCATTTATCATTTTACTCAGCTCCCATTGTTTTGATTCGGTTTTTCAGATGTATTAAGAGGAGAATGAGGGTGATGTTCTCTGGTGTGGCTACTGAGAACTGTACTAAAGTCTAGTAAACAACCCATACCTGTACTCATATAAAAGCCCTAATTAGACTCAGTGGGTCACAGAAAGAAGAACCAAACTAAAATGTGCAGAAAAGTAGGGAGACTATAGATTAGGGGTTCAGAGAGAGTGAGGACATGAGAGGGTAATGGGGAGAGGGTGAAATGAGGGAAATATATTATATACATAAATGAAATTGGCAAAGAATAATCATTTTTAAAAACAGCATGAAACAGAGTGGGGGATGTCCCATTGCTAGAACAGAAGCAGATTGACTACTTTGTCTGATCACTTGGCCCATTACAAACAACTCTGCTGCTTTAGCGATTCAGAAAGACCTCGAGCATTTGTATTTTCCCTATACAGTGATAAATTCTTGATGTCTTCTGGATTTGGGGAAGCGATTAGTGGAATGGAGAGAGGTTAGGAAGATTTTGAAAGATGGCAGCTTCAAGCAATCTTCTTTTAAGTTGGGATAATTCTCTGCCCGAGAAATCTGGAAATGTATCACAGGCTTGAATTAAGAAACATACATCCCCTTGCTGGAGGTTTTACTGTTGTATTTTACAAAGCAGACTGAATTGCAGAGTGATAAGTGATATCCTGTCTGCACACCCAAAAGGCATGAAAGCTCACTGCCCTTAGTGGAGGTGAGGATTCAGCTCATCAGTGTGAGGCTACACTGAAAATGGAGACCAGTCTGCTAAGGTCGTTAAGAAGTCCACACCCACGTTGAAATCCTGCTGAAAGATTGCACAGTAGTATTTTAGTAATATGGAATGAAGTAGTGAAAAATAATTTCTTCTTAAAATGTTTCCAATTTTGATCACTTTCCAATTCAAAACTAAAATTAGGAAAATTGAGTCCAACTTGAGTGTATGCATATGAGTGAATATTTCCTAATAGCTTTCAGTGTTCTCTTTACTTATTTGATATATTAATTCTTAACAAAAAAAGATATTTTTCCAGAAGAAGGTACAAAGCAATCTTAGTCCTTATAGAAAAAATGTGTTTACTTTTCCGAGAAGAACGTTTGATTTCTGATTACTGGGCTCACAAGTTTTCCCAAATGATTCCTCTTGACTCTACTGTTGAAGACTTATTTGTGCTTGAGACTTGATCACAGAGATACAAACGATTTGAACGATTTGAAGGTGATTTATCTAGTTAAGTAAGGTCTACTTTCTATTTATAAAAGCTTGGATTATTGCTTTTCTAACCATTTCACTCAAACTGGGACCAGGGAGGTGATTTAGCATAAATAAATGGGAGAGCAAAGACTAGCAAACTCACGTTTAATATTTTATACAATTGAAAAGGCCTAGGCTTAAGCGTCATTGCTCATGTAGGGTGGCAGAGTCTGATACTCTAGCTTAGGTTCAGATTTTCATTATTAAAACCTGCATTCTTAGTACTGCTACGTTGTAAAGGTGGAAAAGAAGATGTGAACGAGATTTGGCAAGTTCACACAACTGCTCAGTAGCAAATTTAGAACAAGAAGTAGGGTTACTTGACATCTAGTCTGCTCTTTTCTTTTCCTCATGAGTTTAATATGAAATAGCTGGTGATATAGTTGCCAAAATTTATACTGCAAACTAAGGTAAAAGAAAAACAGAGCCAAGTGTAAGCAATCAACTTATGCACTCAATAAATATAGAATGGCCAGTATGTACCAAGCACAGCAAATGACACATCATTAAAACGTCTCTATGGGATGCTATTAGACTATTATTTTATGATTTTAAGCAGCCACTAAGTTTGAGGGGGAAGTTGTTTGAGAAGGTATCTTTTTTTGTTTGTTTTTTGATTGTTTGTTTTTGAGACAGGGTTTTTTTTGTCCTAGAACTCACTGTGTAGACTAGGCTGGCCTGGAACTCGGAAATCCACCTGTCTCTGCTTCCCAAGTTCTGGGATTAAAGGTGTGCTCCACCACAGTCCAGCAAGAAGGTATCTTTCTGTATAGCCAGGTTAGCTTCAAACTGATAAACCTACTACCTCAGCCATCCATGTTCTGGAATTACAGGTGTAGGCCATTGCAACTAAGTTTTTCTTTTCTCTTTTAATTTAAATGAACTTTCCTGAGAATATGAGGCCTGTCTTTTGAGGTGCTGTAGTTAGTTCCTGAGTCTTGGCAGCTGCTTTGCAATGATCAGAATGAACTTCAACACAGAGCCAAACATTGCTGCAATGGATGGAGGATTGTGGGAGTTGTCCACTTTCATCTCCTGGGAAAGCCCTTGTGAACATTTGTATGACATTTTCAGGAGGTTGCATGTATCCAGAATCAACCACAGGGCCTCAGAGAGGTTCTGGGATATTGTAGTGCATCATGCATGAGACCTGCTGGGCTTTTGAAGTTCTTGTTCGGGGAAGGGACCTAGCTACCTACTACTTGTTCCTCATAATCCCAGGCCAATCAAAATGTAAGAAGACACAGCTTTTAATTTCGAATCTGAATTTAAGTACAAACATTTATTTCCATTTATAAAAGTTCAAATATTATAGACATTCACACATGAAACTCTATTATCTTTCAGCCTTCTTATGAAGCAGTGTGGTGAGCATTCTATTGACATTTCCCCCTGATTGTATCAGCATATGGCATTTCTTAATAAAAGTATAATTAGGTTATACTTAGCAATTTTGTTTTTGTTTTAAAATATAATCACCATAAATATACTTAGATAACACAGGTTTGAAATATGTGGATCCAACTATTTGTGAATTCTTATTTTAGAAATTTCAAAAATTTGAAAAAAAAAACATGCAGAAGAAACATGTAGCCTTGAAATATTGAGGGGGAGGGGAGAAGAAATGCCTACCAATATAAAAACACTGACGATATTATAAAAAGTTAAAATGTATTAACACATATGCATATGGCATCTACTCACAGCTGAGACAAATGCGAAGAAACGTAACAGTGTAGTGACGCTGTGCTGCTGTGACCTGCCCTGGCCACCTCCTGTTGCCCCTTGCCGGGGCTGTAAGCATATTTAAAATGTTGTGATGCTGATCATTACGTCTGCATTTCCTCACTGCAAAAAGGTGCAAATGACAGGAAGAGGTGATCTGCCATGTTTTTTCTCTGTGTCATATGAAATACATATAGCACAGAATATACGTTAATCAATTGTACTATTAGTAAGGCCCCTGGCCAACAGCGGTTGCTGAGTACTTATACTAGGTGTGGAAATCAAAAGGTACATGTAGAGTCTTCATTCTGACACCAGCACGCCTAACCTCGTGTTAAGAGCCAGCTTTATTTTCACACAACTGTATACATCTGGTTTTCCTTACTGGGGATTGACCCCAGGCCTCGCACATGTTAGGCTGGAGCTCTACAGCAGAGCTACTACCTCATCTGAGCTGACCAGTTATTTTAAAATGTTAGATAGCATTTCATTAAGTGCATATATTTAATTTTAAATAATCGTTTACATTTTCCTATTTTTAAAACAACACCAAACCAATTTTTAAAGGATTTTAGCCTTGGTCTTTATAAGCTGGAGATGACATGATGTTTAGATATGAGAGACACACCAAGCAAAGCTAGATGTTTGACGTGTGTGTCTGTATGTGTGTCTGTGTGTGTGTCTATGTGTGTGCCTGTGTGTATATGTCAGTGTGTGTCTCTCTCTCTTTCTCTCTGTGTGTGCCTCTTGTGCCTCTGTGTGTGTGTGTCTGTGTCTATTTCTGTGTCTGTGTGCCTCTCACTCTCTCTTTCTTGCTGTGTGTGTGTGTGTGTGTTTGTGTGTGTGTGTGTGTGTGTGTGTGTGTATTGGTGTAGAAGGACCTAGCTGAGAAGGAGTTTGTAATGAGAAACTATCTCACAAAAGGAGACTGTGATTTCTCCACAGAGTACATTGTGACAGCTGGCTCCCACATGCTGACTTCAGTGCTTTAAAGCAGTGCCTCTGAAATTAATGGGGGAATCTTTGTTATTCAATGATTTCCTTGACTCCTCAGTCGAAACCTGAACTACAGGTATGTCAGTAACCCATGATACTGGGAGATGAACCACTGGCGCGGAAGGACAGGGGAGCAGTATGCTTTTTACTAATGTTTCACATCCATTTCCCATTTGGGGGCACATATTGTAATTAGAAATTTCGCTGGTTATTAGGAAAAAAAATGGCAAGCAGGGTTGCTCCCCTTCTTGTGAGAGCACCAGAAAAGAGGCAGCCAGCATCCTTCTGTTTGATTTGTGATGTTTCTAAAAGCACAGGATAACACAAATTAATGTTGATTTTTTTTTCTGTTCATAGGCTTTACTCTGTAGAACAGAATAATATTTATAAAAGGAGGATGGGCAGATAGTATAGAGTTCCTGTGTTACTCCCCTCCCACTCACAGTTACCAGTTATTAATATCTTACATTAGTATGATGAATTTGTTCCAATAATCAGTATTCAAACACAGTTATCAACTACTGATCAGAATTTATCCAGATTTGCTTAGATTTTAAGTGAAAGTCCATTTTCTGTCCTAGGATGTATAGAAGGTATCACATCATATTCAGTTTAATTAATTAGTTAATTATATTGAAAATAGATTCTTCTTTCATATAATACATCCTGACTACAGTATACCCTCCCTCCACTCTTCATAGCTCCCCCAACTCCCCTCCTCTCCAGATCCAGTCTCCCCCACCACCACCACACACATTTTCCTTAAGGAAGGACAAGAGACAATAATCAAACGACAAAATAAAATAGACTAAAACAAGACAAAAGCCCTCATATCCAGGCTGGGCAAGGTAACCCAATAGGAGGAAGAAAGTCCCAAGAGCAGGCAAAAGAATCAGGGACACACCCACTCCCACTCCCGCTGTTAGGAATCCCACAAGCATTCCAAGCTCACAGCCACAGCGTATACACAGAAAACCTAATGCAGACTGGTTCTGCCACTGTTCTTGCCTCTTTGGTTTCTATGAGCCCACATTAGCCTGCTTGCTGATTTAGTAGGTCATGTTCTTCTGGTGGACCCCACTCCCTCTGACTCCTACAATCTCCTCCCTCCCCCCACACACCCTGCAACCTGCACCTCTGCTTCTGAAAGGTTCCCTGAACTCTGAGGGGAGCAAACCCATGGAGACCTCTAATTTACACTCTGTCTGCTTAGTATCTTAGTATCTGGCTGTGAGTCTCTGCACCTGCTCCCATTTGCTGCTGGAGGGAGCCTCTCTGACGACTAGTATAGCAGAATATCATTAGGAACTATGTCAATGATTGTTTTTGAGGAGGGAGTTGTGTTTGGTTCTATCCATAGTTCCTGGATTCCCTGCTAGTCACACAGGATACCTACCTATTCGTTACAGCAGCCTCAGAAACAGCCATTTATCTAGATAGTTCTAGATTTTTTTTTTTTTATTGGAGAAATGTGTTAGAAACCAAGGCCAAGACGTAAGGTGATTGTTGTTATAGGCAGTTTGGTTCTTTTAGATCTTTCTAAACTGTCAAAGAGGGAAGATATGGGTTTGTGTTCTCCATAATATCTACATATATCTATAAGCATGCATATCTGTAGTGAGCCTTATCCATATTCAGTGAAACAAACGGAAGTCCTTATCTGTATCTTCAACTGTAATGCATTATTACATAGATAATCCTAGCTTTTCCTTGTTTATCTGTAAATTCCACTCACATAGTGGGAAAACTTCCCACCATCCACTATCCATTTACTTAATTGCTTAATTCCAGTGTCCATAGAAAGCAGTATCAGAGATGCTAACTCATGCTCCTATGGGGAGCAATTTAATCAACTAGAGTGCAGAGCTGTCCTGCAATTCTGTATGCCTTTAATCTCGCAGACTTTGGTGCCCACATTACTTAGACAAGCATCTTTCTCTTCTTCCATTTCATACACTTGTAGTACAATTCCATTCTCCTGTCATTGTCTTCATTCTCTTCTAAGATCTTTGGCCACATGAGGGATTTGTCAAATGTGCATACATTGAGGCTTACTGTTTGTGCTGTTCAGCATGTTTTGACAGATGTATAATGTCACATAACTGCCATTACAATATATCCAATATTTTTATCACACTCGCCTAAGTATTAGCTTTTGTCTTTTTCCTCCAGAACCCTTGAAACCACTGATGTGTCCACTGCTTTTGTTTTTGACCTTTTCAAAAGGTCAGACGGTTGGAATCAGCTAGCCACTGGCCTTTTTATACTGAATTATTTTTCTTAGCAATGTGTGTTCAAAGTTCTTCCACATCTTTTAATATTTTTTTCCTAGACAAAGGTCTATTAGATTGATAGACTATGCTTTATTTATCCATTTCCCTATCAAAAGACATTTTGTTCCTACTAGTTTTTGGCCATTATAAATAAAGCCACTATAAATTCTATGGATGTACAGATTTATTATTATTATTATTATTATTATTACTACTACTACTACTACTACTACTACTACCTTTATTACTTTTAGTCCAGCCATTGCCCTCCTCCAGATTCCCTCTCCCACAATTCCTCATCCCATGCCTCCTCTCCAAGAGGATGCTCCACATCCTGCCCCATCAGGGCTCCCCACTCCCTGGGGCCTCAAGTCTCTCTAGGGTTAGGCACATCTTCTCCCACTGAGGCCAGACCTGACAGTCGTCTGCTGTATATGTGTCAGGAGCCTTGGACCAGCTCATAATATGCTGCCTGGTTGGTGGCACAGTGTCTGAGAGGCGTACAGATTTTTATGTAGACCTATGGGTCAAACTTAGTTGAATAAATAACTAGGAGCATGTATGATGAATTTCACAATAAGAATATTTTTTTATTGTCTAAGAGACTGCCAAACTAATTGTCAAAGCTAGCAATACCATTTGCATCCCAATAGCATTAAATATATGTTCTTGTTGCTTAGCATCCTTGTGAGCACATAGTAGGTCAGTTTTATGTGTTTTGCTGCTCTGGAAGGTGTAAAGCTCATCTTTCCAGAATTTAAAGTCTTCCTTGTTATCTTAACTGCGGGGGGAAGCAAAGAGGAGGAAGGTGCTTCGAAGTCTGGGCACCTGACTCTATCTGGTGTCACAGCTAGCAGCATGACTTTAAATGATAATGCTGTACTCAGTGCTTCGCTTCCTTTGGGTGTGGTGCTCTCTGAGATAATAATGTACAGGAATTTACAAGCAAACTCTCCGATGACAAAATATTTACTTATTCTCAAAGCTTTAGAGTTGGCTGCTACAAGTAGGTTTTCCAGAAAAAAAAAAAAAAAAAAAACAAACTAATCCTTCTTGTGTGTACTCATGGTAGCCTTCTAGAGAGTCACTGTTAAAACGGCAACTGGACCATGTCTAGGAAATAGGACCAAACAAATCCAAAGGCTTCATTTGACACTTGATTTTGTTGGACCTGTTTTTTATATGTTGTATTTATATTAGGGTTGGATGCTGCATCTGGGCCAAATACAAACATTCCTTTTGAAAGAGCTTTCCCAAGTGAGGAACCACAACCATAAAGTCTTTGGACATATATTAGATCAAGTAAAACAGCTTAGAGCAGCAAACCCAGTCTCTCAACTACATTCTTTTCTCTAAGGTATACAAATACTTTAAAAAATTTTTTGAATTTCAATGAGAACAGTGCTTGTGTGAAAAATAGTAATATGTAGCCAGGTCTGATTTTTTTTTTTACCTTGGTATTTTGTTTGCTAAGGGAAATAATTGAAGGATTTCAAGGAGAAATTAATGTGACTTGGTCTATTTGTTGAAGCAACTATCCTTTGATATATACAGAAAGGGATATAGGGGGACAAGAACTGAATCAGAACTGAATCATAGAAACATACTTGGGAGTGGTAGAGAGGGAAAATTCCAGCTGGATTGGGCCAGATAGGTACTCTGGAACTGGAGAGAAGGTTCCATATTTTAAGTATCCTGGGAGATAGTGGTAACTACACTTGCTTATTGGTTAAACCTAAGTGAAAGATAGTACAAAATAGGCATTCCCAGTTAATGCACCAAAAATCCCACATCCTAGAAATCCAGCCTAGGGGTGGATGATTACATTGTTGAGGGAATATACATTCTTGAAAATCAACTGCTGAAGCCACAAAGCATACAGGTTCCTCCTTCCTTACTGGGAGGATATGGAGACCCCATGAAAGAGTGTTCTCACTTCAACTAACAGGAGACCTAGTGGTGATCTTGGCATGTTTTCTGGTAGAGCCATGCAAACCTTTCAGAGAAAATAATCCTCTATAAGAATAATACATCCCATCAGATGACAGCTATGTAAAAGAAAGTTCCTGACTGCTAGGGGAGATTTAATTTCTCCCTCGAAAGTAGTTCCAGAAGTGGAAAGCCATGGCTCCTCTCATTGGAATGGTTTCCAATGAACACATTAATCATGAAAATGCAGGCTTCCCAGAATCTAAGAAAAGTTTGAGAGGATCTTCTAACTTCATTTTGGTGACTTGTTGGACAGTACATTTGGAACTTGTGCAGAGTGTGGTGACTATTTTCAAAAAGGGCATGTTTAACATTCCATGCAGGCGGCCTTGATAAGAATGCCTTAGAGATTCGTTTAGCCTTGAAGCTGTTTTTTTGGCCTCTCTCATGTCACGATAACCACCTGTAGAGAACCCACATGCTAAGATGATGTCCAGCTTTTGTGAGTGTTCCTTCTCACGGGTTTATGTTTCTCAGAATTGAGTCTGTCTCTCACTTCTGGTGCAACATTGTTTCCTACTTGCTTTTTCTTTCTGCACACTGTACCTAGCAGTGAAAACATTTTGACTAGTGCCATATATGAAGCTTTTGAACCTACCCATGGGGAAATGTTAAGAGTCTTTTCGAAATCCCGTTTAAGATTGTGTAAATGAATGCATCTTTACAAAAGAGAAAACTGCCAAGTGTCAAGTATCACTTCAGAGTGCGGCTCTTGACGCCCTTTATTCATGAAAACCAAGCCTTTTAGCTATTTTTGCAAACCTGCTCTAGAATTGATTGAATCTGCGCTGTGCATGGTGAGAAGCTGTGGATGGGAGGGGGCTGGGAGCAGGCTTTCACCAATTCTCATATCTACAGCTTATGAAATCAGGATGTCTTCCTGTCGGGGGACGGTTTTTCATGAATGTCCTGGTAGGTTACCATGTTTTGCTTTTCTAAATTCCTTAGCAAATTACTGCTGAAGTAGTTGACTTTCTTAGCCTGTTTTGACAGGCCCAGTTTAAAATCACCATTCAGCAGGCATTTGTCATGAATCCTGACCACTCCACGTATCTGCTTTGGCAGGCTCATCACCCTTGTACTTTTCAAATAAGCACAGAATTATGGGAGAATGAGTTTTCACTATTAAATCAGAGGGTTTGATTTTGAAATCATGATTTAAAGGCAAATAGGACTTGTATTGCTATTAATGAACATTTATTTACCACCATGTAGTATGTCAGTGAATAGCCTGCCCACAAGCCCTGAGGAATAGGTGATTTCTGCCAGTGAACAAATAGGGAAACTGAAGTTGGGAAACAGGCAGAGGTTTCAAGGTTTTGGCAAGCTCATGTTGATAGTAAACATGAGACATAGGTCTATAAGGACTGTGTACATTGCAAGCACAGTCATGTTTATCTTCAGGCTGCTATATAGTTTGGAGGCACTCTCACAGAGTCTTTCATTATAGCCATGGCACAATCAGGATGTGTAAATTCCAATGGTGGGGTCTGTGTAGCTATTTGTCAATTAGGACACCAGAGAGAATCAGCTGCCTCTCTCCTCAGATCCTTTAGGTTGGGTACAACTGATCAGTGACACTTCTTGGAGGCAGAGAGAAGGAACACAGGGAATCTATTTTTCTTTATGTCTCTTGGGTCACTAAAAGAACACTTGAGCTTTCTACATTGAAATATTTAATTTATATATCAAAAAATTAAATGCTTGCTTTATGTAGGAACCTATATTAGAGTGTGAGAAAAAGAAAGGAGGGAAACCTTTCACCTTCAATTAGGACATTCAGAAGGAGACACCCAGCATATGAATGTCAGAGTTACCATTGGATGTGGGAGACAGAGAGGATATGAATGAAGATTTATATGCTGTGCATATAATGAAGTTTTATGAGTCTTTGGGAAACAATATGACTTATTGGAGTGAAGTCTATCTAACCTCTCTAAACCCTTGATCCTGTCTCAGAGCAGAATAATTATCATTATTACCACAGCATTATCACAGCATAGCAATAAAGTATGACGACTCTCTTAGAATGTGCTATCAGCATTTCCCTTTGTGTTGTTATCGTTACCATTATAAGAAAATGGAAAGGAGAGGAGGCGGAGTGCATGCAAACTGACCCTGCCGTGGAAAGTGTGCCACTGTACATGTCGTCTTTCAAGTCTACGTTTGAGCCCGTGGATCTTTCCCCACGGAAAGATGCAATAGCACAGGTAGAAGAACTAATGATAATTAATCACATCTCAAAATTGTAGGCAGAAAGAGATTAAGTTGCTTAATCTCTCTGAATCTTCGTTTCTTTCCTCAGTAAAGTGGAGATAATTACATACACATTGCATGCTTATTCTGAGAACTTAATGAGGTAATTTTGAGGATTAAATGAGACAAAACTCCAAGAATAGTCTCTGGCACATGCTACTGATGGCTTGGGAAGCTGGCTCTACCACTGTGGAGAGGCTATTTGGTTAGCTATCTATACCACTTGCTTTGACAGGTACTTACTCAAGTTTCCTAGCCCCGTTCCCTCTGCATTTGATTCATCATTACAATGCTTAAACAAACAATACATGATAGGTCTTATTAACAGTAAGTTCATACCAAGTTTGTAGGTAGAGAGGACATTCATAGAAGCTGAATATTTAGACAGATGGGACTAAATGGGAACTGTGTGTCTGCTCTTTTCATTAGTCAAGATCCAGTGTCTAGCTGGGTAGAGTACTTCTCACTACACTGGTATCCAACAGGGCCACAGACAGGGAAGACCAAGTAGACCTGGAATTCACACAGTTGGGCTGCGTAGAGAAAAAAGATGGAATACAGGCATAGAAGCAACCTTCAGCTGAGTTAGATGCCTCAGACTCCCAAAAGGGGAGAGCAGTTAATTTCACTCACTTGAAAGAATATAATCAAATGAAACATTAAATTGATGGTCTTGGGGATTCATTCTCTTCAGTAAGTGTTACAGCTACACTGTCAAGTAGCAAACAGTGTTCATTCTAAAGCATTAGCTAGCGCGGTGGATGTCTACAGTAAGTCAGAGTTCATTAGCACTAACTTACAGAAGCTGCCATTAAAAGTTCATGTGAGGAGTCTTCCGTAAGTCATAATGTACGAAGTGCTAATTTCTTCATTTGGGAGGGACCTTGCTATTATCTGGTTTGAGAGGATTTTGTTGCCATTGTTAAAATTTGATAACTGTGGCTCCTGGTGAAACAAACCTTAGGAATTGATACATATGTCAATACTGTAAACCTAATCTGTTTTTTAAAGGTGTCATTTTAGAATAGATTATCTAGGTCAGCCTTGACTGAAGGAAGTTTACTTTAAAAGTGAAACTATTCATAACAGCACATGCTTTCTTTGTGATGTTAAATCTCAAGACCATAAATTTAGTGTTTCATTTGATTATATTCTTTCAAGTGAGTGAAATTAACTGCTCTCCCCCTTTGGGAGTCTGAGGCATCTGACTCAGCTGAAGGTTGCTTCTATGTCTGCATTCCATCTTTTTTTCTCTACGCAGCCCACCTGTGTGATGCTATGCTCTGAGAACTGGATGAAGCAGGTCAGGAAGCCTGGTTGACCAATATTGATCAGGTAGGGTAGCTACAGCTTGTAAGTCAAAAGCATAGGATCCTAGAAGTGGAAATTAACAGCGAGGCAGTCCCTCTGAAGAGGCATCTGAGAGGACTGAGAAGCAGGCTGAGTGCTGGGACACAGGCTCTGATGAGGGCAGCGCAGTTCTGCATGGGGAACAAAGAGGCAGGAGGTCCTCTGGGTCACTGGGCTCTAGCATCACCATCACTTTGAGTGGTGGTACCTGGAGACCTGAACCGGAGGTAACCTCGTTAAAGCTGAAGTTTTCTTCTAATTCCTAAGGAGATTGTCCCTACCAACCAATCTTCCAGTTAGCATTCCTCTAATCTGGCACCCAGTAAGAATCACTACATCGAAGGTAGTAGCCATCATAGAGAGCACAGGATTTTAGACTCATGGTCAAGCAATATGAGATGGTCTATCTAGCCTGATGCTTTCTTGAGGAGAGTTCCCTGTAACTGGCGACTCATTCTCTGAGACCTGGGTGTCATTCTTACTTCTCTCTTTTATTTCATGTCATATTTTTATTAATTCTTTGACTTTTCCTACTATATATTTTGATCATATCCACCCACTCCAACCACTAAGGCCTCCCAAATCCATTGCTCCTACCTCTGAAACCCTTCCTAATTTCATGTCCTCTCTCTCCATCACTTCCTCCCCACCTCCTTTTTCCCTCCCCCAACTCTCCTTTAAGGAACTCAGGCAGTCCAGTTATGTTGCCTAAATATGAATGGTAACAGGAAATCCACTGGAATATGGTTGACCTATCAGAAGCCATACCTTTAAAGGAAAGTGACTCTCCCTCCCCCAGAATCTACCATCAGTAGCTTCTTAGTTAAGGAAAGAGACTTATGAGCCATTTCCCCCTGGGTACTTCTTGTACATATTTTATAAAAAAGACCCCAGTTGCTGTGAGCTTAAGAGTGCAGTATTTCTTCCATGTCTGGAGGACATTGTTTCAATACTGTCTGCCTCTGCCTCTGCCTCTGCCTCTTACCATCTTTTTGTCTTCTCTGCTGTGATGGTCCCTTAGCATGTGTGTGTGTGTGTGTGTGTGTGTGTGTGTGTGTGTGTGTGTGTATGTGTTTTAAAGGTGCCATTCGTAGGTGAGCACAACAGTCAGTTTTCTCTGTACTTTGATCATCTGGGAAAGGCCAGTCCACAATGTCCTCCTCATCAACTATGAAATTCTTACATTTGAAAATGTCTCCAGTTAAAAAATCTTCATGATTATGGGCTTTTCCCCCCAGAAGGTCCTTACTAGGTAACTCTGCTAGCCTGAGACTCACTACGTAGACCAAGCTGGCCTCGAACTCACAGAGATCCACTTGCTTCTGCCTCAAAGTGAAAAATGTTAATGTTTTAAAGTCAAATAGGTACTTCTTCTGGAATCAGTATAGTATTTTTCACTTTATCTAATTGTTAATGATATTTTATAATAGAAAATTTAAAATTACGTTAAATATCTGTACCTACACCATAAAACTAATACTAATTTATGAACATCTTCAAAAATAACCTATGCTTTTATTGAAAAATTAAAAGAAATTACAATTCCTTTCTTTTTTTTTTAGTCAAAATACAAAAGGTTTTTTGTACATATATATCAATATACTTTATTCTTATTTATCCTTCCACTGTCCTCCAAGACCCCGCCTCCTCTCAGTTCCTCTTTACTTGTTCTCCTTCCTTTGGCTATACACACAGGAAAGGCAGACATAAGTCTTATGATAGTTCCAGTTTTAGATCTTTTAACCTGGTGGCAGTAGAACTTGACATTCCCACCAGCAGTGTATAAACCGTTCCCCGCATCCTTGCCCACATCTTTGTTTTCTGACTGGGGTGACAGGAATCTCAGGGTAGTTTAATTTGCATTTCTGAGAACTATAAATATTCTTTCATCAATTTTTAATGGACAACCAACCGATCATGCTGGCATATGCTTGTAACCCCAGCACTCTGGAGGTAGAGGCAGGCGAATCAGAAGGTCAAGGTCATCCTAGACTACACATCCAGTATGAGACCACTGTGCCTACCTGAGAACTTATCTTTAAAAGGAAAAAAAATTATTGACAATTTTTAAAGCAAACATACATAACTTGCCATATTCACAGAAATCACCAGTGACTCTAATAATGTTTTAATTTTTTTTTAGTTTGTACTGAGGATTGAACTCAGCAGCTTGTGCATGCTAGGCAAGTGCTTTGCCACTGAGCTGCATCCCTATCCAAGCTCTGCTGGGTCAGGGCTGTGATGCATGAATGAAAACCTTGGTTTGGGCCAGACAGGAGAGTTTCTGTGTCCGAGACCTGTACATACAAAGACAGTCAATACAGGCCACTTGAACTTGCTGAGGCACAGCTGTCCTGGTGCCTTTACAGCTGGTTTCAGGACCTCCCTTCAGCTCTGGCTAATGCTTTCCGTGCTGTCGGAATTGAGAATATTGAGCAGTATGAGGTCAGATGTGTGGGCATGTGCGGTGGGCCTTGCTTTCCTCCTTGGTGAAATAATTTAACAAAGTGTCAGTGTCACAGATTAGAAGCTTCCAGGTCCCCTGAAAGCACCTGGTGGGATGTAGGCTTAGGCCTTGGGCTGCTTCCTCTGCCTTGTGGGATATTTCTGTACATCTGTGATCCCAGACTCCTGCAGCAGAAAGGAAGGGAACATTTCCCATTGCTAAATTCTCACATCCTCGCTTGGATGGATGGCTTGCCTGGAACTTGTTTGATAGTATCTAGCTGACCCATAAAGACAGGGATTTAGACAAGACAGAAGTGCACCAGATTCCAGCTCTCTTTCCAAATATATAACACTTTGTTGTGCTATAGTACAGAGGGCTGCAGAAACATAGTGCCTTCAGTCCTATCCTCTGTGGAGCACAGATCCTTCGTGCCTGGCCTGAGGTCTAGTTCTCACAAAGTTTTGATTTTGTATCCTTTAACATCTATAATATGTTGAAATAAGCGTAATGATGATGTGGAAAAATCAGGATTTGTTTTAATTTGTTCTAATTTAATTTTTACTCTTTGTTAACTCCCAAAGTTTTATATATATATTTTTATATGTCTGGGTGTTTTGCCTGCATGTGTGTTTGTGTGTTTGTGCACTACTTGAGTGCCCAAAGAGAACAGAAGGGGGCATCAGATCCTCTGGAACTCGAGTTATAGATGTTGTCAGTTGCCACAAGGGTGCTGGGAATGTAGCCTGGGTCCTCTGGAAGAGCAGCCAACACTCTTAACTGTGGAGGCGTCTGGCCCCCTTTGTTACTTTTTGTTCTCACAAAGTTCTTCACATCTTAGCAGCACTTGGACTTGTAAATATGAGGCTTAGTGTCTTAGGGTTTTGCTGCTGTGAACAGACACCATGACCAAGACAACTCTTATAAAGAACAACATTTCATTGGAGCTGACTTATAGGTTCAGAGGTTTAGTCCATTATCATCAAGGCAGGAACATGGCAGCATCCAGGCAGGCAGGCACAGTGTAAGAGGAGCTGAGAGTTCTACATCTTCATCTGAAGGCTGCTAGCAGAGTACTAACTTCCAGGCAGCTAGGATGAGGGTCTTAAAGCCCACACCCACAGTGACACACCTACTCCAACAGGCCACACTTTCTAATAGTGTCACTCCCTGGGCCCAACATATACAAACCAACACACTTAGCCATACCCCAAATATAAAGCCCACTCATAACCCCAAACATAAAGCCCACCCATACTCTTAAACATGAAGACTGCCCATTCCCCCAAATGTGAGACCCAGCCATAACTCCTAAATAAAAAATAGCAAACCTTTCCCTTGTCCTGAGTGAGCTGAAGGCTGATCATCAGAGAGGAATGATGCAGGGCTGCTGCCTAAATGCATACACCACACCTGTAGTTCTATTCTCATTCCTCTCTCCCTCCTTCCTTGTTTCTTGTTTTCCCACACTTTTTTTTTTTTTTTGAGACAGGGTCCCATATAGCCAGGCTGGCCCTCAGATCATTCTTTTGCCATGACTGACTTCCCTGCCTTCCCTTCCCAAGTTCCAGGATTATACATGTGCCCAGCTTATCCTGTTTTCTTCAAAATATTCTAAGAACTGTTTTAAGCACCGTTTCGGCTAGTGACGGTATTCTAAGTGTGATTCAGACAGATGAGTTCCAACGGGGGGGAATCTTCGTGACCAGCATTACCATCATGAGGTAGAGCGATTTCTCACCTGCCCCTTTATACTTCCTACCACTGACTCTCCACCCTGGGCAGCTGCTATTCTGCTTTCTGTCACTTTGAACTGATGTGTCTTATTTCAGGTGTCTTTTGTTTCAGGATAATACTTTGGAAACTCCTTTAAGGGCTTACTACTTGTGCCACTGGTTCATTCGGTTTTATTATGGAGTGACTTTGCATCACATAAGACTGCTAGTTCCCCAGTAGGTGCATACTTGGGTTGTAGTTTTGGTCTATGAAAAAGACCTTCGCTTTCCATGGATATGTAAGTGGTCATAAGCATTTATGTGCAAGCCTTTGGGGAGTGGAACAAACATATTCGTTTCTTTTTCGTGGATATCTAGGAGTGGCTATGAACGAATCAACTTTCCAATGGGGACTCACCAAGAACAGACAGGTAGAGTTGTGGTTTATGTCTGGGTGGGTGAACTCTGAATGCCTGAATTTAATTGTGTTTGTGTAGCTCAAAGTAGCTAAGGCACAATACTTGAGGGACACCCACTTTATTGTGGCCTACCCTTTGTTCTTGGAGATGGACCAGTAGCCTGGGGCCTGAGCAGACATCAATCCCCACTTTTCCTTGTTTCCAGTCTCCTCTTGCTTCCTGCTCTAAGCACTCAGTAGTAGCTGCCTTGAGGGACCTGCTGCTGTTGTGAGCTTCACAGATGACATGCTCCTCTTTAACTTGCACATAGCAGGGGCCATATTGGTTATCCTGGATGCGGCTTGTCAGCTTGATGGTGACTGTTCTGCTACTCCACTTTCCATGGATATGGCCAGGAAGGAACACTGGGTCCCAGTTCTTGATGAAGAAATTGTCTTCTTTTGTGCCTAGGCCTGTGTGGGAAACAGTGGTTATCAAGGGTGTGCCCTCAGCAAACTACAGAACAATTGGAATCATAGTGTACTAGTGTAATGATGTGTTGAAGATACTTTAGTGTGGTTTTATTTATTCTTTAGTGTTTTTGATAAAACGACTTGACCATGCATGGCTTCTCCATTCTTGCAGTGTAGCTATTGTATAGAAACAGAATGCAACTTCAGGTCACCTGTCCACCAGCAACACCATAAATGTAAGATTTGTTTTGAACAAAGACTGGACAGAACTTGTTCATGTGACAGTCAGCCCCGGCTCCTGCCTTCCCCTCAAAGAGTCCTTTGTTTTGTGTTGTTCCCTTTTGGAGTAGAAACAGCTTGTCTAGAGTATGAAGCTCTGGTGCTAAACCACTGTGTGAGGATAACCTTGGGACATTTTATTTTTAGTGGAACATAAACACTCCATATTTGAATTGCCATTTTGACCACCAAATAATTATTAAAACTGTATACATGGAGAGCATATTTGATCATTTTGTTAGGGTGATACCTCTGGTTATATGTCATGGCTGCTAACCTGGTAATACCATGGGACTCTCAACAGTGGGAACAGATGTCTCCCTGACTCTGGTGCCCACTTTCAGGATTTCCCACTTCCTCTGGGCTGTCATGTCCAGCCTCAATGTGAGGGCTTTTCCCCTGTCCTGTTGCATCTTTAAAACAGATTTCCAGGGTCTTCTCACAGTAAGATAGAGCTGAGAGCTCTGATCTGTAGTCTAGACAGCTTCTTGTTAGCTATCCTCAGACCTGACGCAAGTTGTCAGGGAGCCGAAGTTAGGAACGACATGTAAGCCTGCCACTTTCTTGTTGAACAGAGCTTGCTGCAGCCCATGATGCTAGCTGACAAGAAGCTAGCGGAAGTTGCCTGGATCCCAGGACTAAGCCTCTTGGCTGGTGGCCATCTACCCACAGCCATGCCTGGCCCTCTCCAGATGATCTTCACAGTGTTGCACAGGAGACAAATGTGACAGGTTAATGTGTTATTTCTAACAAATCATTCTTGCCTCCTGCAGTGTGTCACTCCTTATATTTTTGTACCAAATGCTCTGTAGCTCTTATGAATGAGAACTCTCTACTGGATTGTGTTATTACCTTCAGTGTTTGTTTGTTTGTTTGTAGTTTGTCTTTGATTCTCTTTCCTGTGTTCCAAAGTGAACAGCCAGCTGATTCCCCATCTCCCTGACCACACAGGCTTATTCTGAGAATTAATTGCACAAATGTGTGTAAAGCATTTCAAAGACAGCCTGGCATACAGAAAGTACTCAGCAAATTTTAATTAACATTGTTATTTCCATCATCATCATCATCATCATCATCATCATCATCATCATCATCATCATCATCATCATCATC
>JADRCD010211567.1:0-18629 GCA_019843815.1 Montemys delectorum | reverse complement strand
ACACACACACACACACACACACACACACACACACACACACACACACATTGTGCTGTGTAAGATGGATGAATTTTTCCGGGACTCCAGAGAGCATTCTCCTTCTGATGAACTTTTTGAAACACCTAGGAAACCTCCTTACCTGCTGTCTCCCCAAACCTCCTCTACCTTCTGCCAAAGAAACAGAAATGGAGGGAGCCTCTTGCATGGAGTGGGTTCTAGTGCCCTGAGGTCTGTGGGTCCTGTGCCCCTAGTAAATTCTGGAAGGTGGTTGACTCACTTCAGAACTCCAGGGGTTGTGTCATCCTCAGGGACACTGTTCAAGATGTGGGAGAATCTAATATCCGTGTTATCAGAAAAGCCAGGCTTGTCTGCTACACCACAACATGGGCAGTTAAAGACCAGACAGAACTAAGCATATTTGAACTATAAAATGTCACTTGATCCTGACAATGCCTCAATAACCCACCTATTTCCAGAAGAGAAAACTGAATCAGTGGAGTATTAGGACATTGGCTGAGTCACACACCTAGAAGGTAGTATAGCCAGACAGACTGACTTGAGGACCGGGTCCTGGCCACTGTGTTCTGCTGTTCTAGGATAGCCCCTGCTAACCATTTCAAGCAGTTGTACTTGCTGCTCTGTGTCTCTGTTCAGACTGCAGGCCTCCGGTGGCCTCGGTCCTCTTTTGTTCCTTAGGAATCCACAGCTGCCCTTCATCTGCCTCCACTGTGAAGCTCATCTTTCTCCTTCCCTCCAGAGTAATCTCTCTACCCCCATGGTCCAGGAGTATTTTTATCAGATATCCTGTTTATTTCCTTTGTGGAGATCATTCTCCCCCTCTCTCCCTCTCTGTCATATCTGTGTATCATTTACAACCATTTACCTTTCTTATTTACCCTCTATTGTTTAAGAACTTTCATTCTCAAGTCTTTCCCTGCCCTGATTATTTTTCTTAGCCCTGGATGTACAGCACCTCTAACACAGCTTGAACTGAACTATATTTTTGAATCTATGAATAAATAAATGAATAGATGTTTGTTGCACCTTTCCTTCAGTAGCTGTCATGTCACGTCTTCTGTTTTAGTTCTTTGCAAACCGTTTCTCTGACGGAGTTGATTATAAACCTCGCAGAGTCTAAGGTTTATGCCATAGACAGCATTTTGCTCATCATAGGATCCATCTCCTGCTCAAAAGAGCATGCTTGCTACTTAGAGAATGTGCCCGGGTTTGTGCATGTGCTCTGGAATTGAAGGAGCCTCATGAACTTTCATCCATCACACAGCCACTTATTTGAATGTTACTATGTTGCTAACAAGTGTTGGAAAATGATTTTCTTTCCTACTGTAGGAGTCTTGGTACCATGGCAACCACATTGGTTTGATTTTGGAAGCATGTCTCAGAACTAAAGGCTTTTCCTTCTACCTGCTGCTATAACAACCAAGAGCTTGGACATTCCCCCCTCCCCCCAAAAGACTGTTGTTTCTAACTGATCACATTTCGGGAGGTACAGTCCATCAGCACATGCCCTCTAACATGGTTCCTCCCTTCTTTGCCCACCTCCACCTCGCCCAGTTCTTGTCTGGCTATTTTGAGGTCTGAAATCATGATGTCATTGACTCAGCTGCAATCACACCTTTGTTACTCCCTCCTGTCATTTCAGCTCATTGAGGTCCAGAATGCCAGGATGAGGCATTCTGAGAAGGGCTTTGTAGTAATAGACAGCATCTTATTCTGGCCATGGCTCGTCACCAAAATGCTGACCCTGTGCCTTGCTCTTGGTCAGTCTTGTCCTTCATGCAGTTGATCGCTGTTACGGCACCATGTAAAATGAATTTATCGGACCTGGGAAAATGTTCCCAGGTTTTCATTTTACAGTTAGGTGTTTTATGAGAAATGTCATGGCACAATGCTGGCAGCACTAATGCAAGACAAGCAAGGCTTGGAGCCAAGCTGGATAACGTCAAACAAGGCATCTGAAAAAGTAAAACAGGAGCAAAGCCAGCGTCAAAGCAGAGGCAGGTTCACAGCAACATCAAGCAAACAGGGAAGACAGATGAGAGCACTGGAAATGGAGCTAACTCATATATACAGCAGTTGCTGTTAGAGTTCGGGGCTTTCCTATAGAATCTATATTTTGGGGTAGTAAAGATTCTTCAATAGGAACACCATAGAATTGTTTTGTCTTTTGATTGGCCCTTAGGTTCAAGAAGAGTGATTGGCACATAGATGCCAGGCACTAAACATTTGGTGAATGAACAGACCCAAGAAAGAGATTTTTTTTTTAATTTAATATTTATTTGGTAACAAATTTAGCAAAGGCATTCAAACACAAAATCTTATGTGAACCTTGTATTCACACATTGATGATGTGTGTTATTTTATTTTATGAGTAAAGGGGCATGCAGGGAGGTCCTTTAGCAGGAAAGTTGTATTACAGAACTTTGGTCTCTGGGTAGAATTCATTTGATACCTGAAGTTGCCTCTTAGTAGACAAGCCTGGGGGAAAGCAACAATAGGAGATAAATACAGAGGCACCTAGCAGAAGGAGCCTATCATGTTTCTGGGA
Organism: Montemys delectorum; assembly: GCA_019843815.1. NCBI lineage: Eukaryota > Metazoa > Chordata > Mammalia > Rodentia > Muridae > Montemys > Montemys delectorum. The sequence goes on along the minus strand of JADRCD010211567.1, from coordinate 16,063 downwards.
GCCAACAATTGGTGCTCCACCTGGAATGGCACAAGGCTGTAACTGCTGCAGCTTCTAAGCTCTACAACAAGGCGTGCTGGATTCTAGAAGGCTGCTGACTCCAGCACCTCCTGTCAGGGAGGGAGAGTGAGCTGAGCCTGCAAGGATGGCTAGCTCCGCAGGAACTCATGTATTATCCAGTTTAACACTCAGCTATGCTCCCAAGGCCCGGAGGCCTTCATTCTGAGCTGCTTACTCCAGCCAACTGGGCAATTGCTTTCATGAAGCTGCTCTGTAAATGAGGCCTTTGGAACTTTCTACTTGTTCATACTCACCGCGCGTGTGCCAGGCACTGTGCTAGCTGCTCTACGTAAGCCATTCGTCCTTCACAGCAGTACAGTGAAAGAGATCCGATCATTCATTCCCAACTTAAGATGAGGACATTTGGCTTAGGTAGTGTCACTGCTTGGCCCATGAAACTTTAATTCCCCATTTCCAATCTCTATGCCTGCTTCAAAACCATTAGAATTTTAATTTGGTATCCTAGTATTGCTCATTGGTTCATAGTTTCCTGAGTGCCTTACTGTGGATTATTGACTGAATACCTTTCCAGGCTCCTTGGTGCCCTATTCCCATTTCTACTATCAGAGAGCTCAGTGAGGGCTCAATTCATTTTGCATTCATTTTCTAGGGATCATGCAGAGAGCGTTTCACTTTGTTGTAGAACTCAAATCTCCTAGCAAAATAGCTGCCATCTTTATTCGTCAAATCAGCTGTGCCTGCTTGCAAGTATCAATCAGGATGATGTCTGTGGACTACTGATACTGTCTCATAGAAGGAAGGGGGGGGAGTTATGCATGTATCCTCACCTGAGTATCCAGTCATTTCTCCCAGGCATTTGTATGTAGTTATTCCCTAATTACCCATGTGGCCTCATGTATAGACAGGGAAGATGGAGTATGTAAACTGAGATTGACAGCAAGGGAAATCCATCTACATAGCTGTAAGGAGGTCATCATTTGTGTTGGGTGCACATTTTGGGGTTACCCTGCTCTTGCTAATAACCCCTTATGTGTGCTTTGTAAATAAGTCTAGCAAGCTTGTTTGTTCCTCAAGGTAAATCTTGGTGAAATAGAACCGAATAGAACTCAGCTAGTTATTAGAGCTTTATGAAGAGAGAGCAGATGCTGTTTAGGCCTCTGGAGTGCCTTCCCCCAACCAAGGAATTCTCACAACACTCTCCTTTTCACTTGTATCCCCCAATATACATCTGTATGTGCCTGATCTTAGCCAGGGAATCTTAGCACCTGCCTCTCTTTTAGGACTACATCTCCATGTGTGGCAGCTAGAGTTTTTGCTTATTGCTACTTTCCTTTTTTTTCCCCTTTTAAATCATGACTATACATACACAAGGGGAAACCCCCCAAAATGTAATAGTTATTTCTAGTTCACCTACCAAATCATCACACTACTGTGAACCAAAGTTCTCTATCTGTAAAATGGGGTAAAACCTATTTCAAATGATTTTTACAGGTTTAAATGAATTAACACACGCAAAAGGTCTGACATGGTAAATAGCAAACTGATGTTTAAGAGAAGTCAGTAGTGGTCGATGGTGCAGTAGTCAGGTGCATGGGTTCTTATGCATTTCCAGGCATTTTCAGTATAGTAACAGTATCTACTTTTTGTGTGTGTGTGGGTTTTTTTTTTTTTTTTTTTTTTTTTTTTTTGCCTGTGGCAAATTTCCAAGAAGTGACTTAACTTTCATATTTGGTTGTATTTTAAACTGCATATAATATCAGAATAAGATATCATAATACTTTGCTTACTCCAGGTCAACAACAGTCGAATTTGAAGTGTTGCCCAGTGACTGAGTTGGGGGATGTGGGAGGAAGCACCTGTGAATGAGAAGAATATGGGGCTCTGTCCCATTTGTCTTAGTTACTGTGCTCATGTGCAAATGTCTCCATAGGAAGTGTGGCAGGCAGAGCTGAGCTCTGGACTTCAAGACATTACAGCTCAGCCTTGTGCCTGTGACCTCTGGACAGCACATTAGCAGTGAGGGGCCCCACTTCCTTAAAGCAGCCCTAACAAATTAATTGATAAGCAGCTTTAATGGCACATGAGGCTGAAAACTCATAATTTCCCTAAACAATAGCCAAGAGTTCCGACATTACAGCTTTCTGACTACAGTGCATATCTCAGGGGATGGGGCCAATAGCCATCTCACAGCAAGGGATGTCATCTCACAGTGTCTGCTTTGGACTCTGAACACCAAGGGTGTAAGACCTGACTCATGACTTACCCCAGTGCCTGCCAACGTCTACAGAATTTTGTAAAAACACAGAATCTCAGGTAGGAATTGAGGGTAAGAGACAAAGAACTATAATAAACAACTGAAATGCATAGGTTTTTGGTGAATTGTTGAGACTGGAAAACTTGCAAAATTTCTCTAAGCCCCATTTTCTGTCCTATAAAATCAGGACATACCTACATTAATGGATTGTATTAAAATTTTAAGTTACATTACATATATGTATATATGTGTTTGTATGTATGTAAGGTATGTATGACTTACAATGCTGGTTTCAGTGCAAGGTAAAAACTTACATGGAAATTACTATATTATTGTTGCTAAGTTTTCAGTAGTCAGGGACAGAGGAGAGGGGGTAATTCTTCCATTGAGTCTGGTCATCTGAAACAGGTCCATCCTATGAGATGGTGAGAGATTGATTGGAGAATGCCTTAAAACTCCGTAAGAGAAGAAAAATCAGCCAGATACGCATGAGGACAAAGTAATAGGACAGTGGTCAATTCCTTGTAGAGCCAAAAAAAAAAAAAAAAAAAAAAAAACACCAAAAAACCCTCAAGACTGGATCCAGCATGGAAGCCGTGTTGTGACCAGTGCACTATAGTAGGATTGACAGAGAGGCAGAGAAAGCGCCCCACTGACCTTTCTCCTCAGCCAACACCCCAGAACAAATGCCCTCCCTCTGCCTTCCTTAGAAAGCTCCTTCAAACTGAATGCCCCTCCCTTCTACTTCCTGTGCATCTCTCTGTCCACCCTTCTGACTCTCTCTTACTCTGTATGTTTTTTTTTTCTTAATAATTCTATGTTCTCTTCCTGTCAACTGATTCCTTGCCCTGCTTTTTGACCTGTGGTTGACTTTATTTAATCTTATTTACAATAAACAGAAAGTTCTTGGAATAAAGGTGTGTGCTAAGGCTGAACCATCCAACTAACACAGGTTTTTCCAGTAAATAATATAATCTTGCATAAATAGTCTGCCACGCACCCTGGAACCAAGATCATAATTTCCAACACCACAGTTTTACCTGGTCGGATGCTTTATACTGACAGAGTCATACCTTGTTGACTTTTGTGTCTCTCAATTCTTTTATTCAGGAATTAAATTTTTTTACGTTTAATTATTTTGTGGGTGTAGGAATGCGCAGATGCTGTGACGAATGCGCGTGGATCTCAAAGGACAACTTGCAGGTGTCTGCTCTCTCTTTTCTCCATGTGGGTTTCAAGTTGTCACGTTGACAGCAAAGTCTTTTACCTGCTGAGCCATCTCACCAGCCCAGGCACCTGCTTCTAAGATCATCTATAATATCGGATGTGCTAATGGTTTACTTCTCCCTACTGTTGAGTACTATTTTTATGTGGTATTTATCTGTTGTCCTTTGATGGACTTTTGGGCTCCCAATTTGTGATTCTCATGAATAGGGATACTCTAGACATTCATGAGTAAGTCTTTGTGCATGTTTCATTTCTCATGGGATAGCCTTCAAAAGTATCCTAAACTGAGGTGTGGGAAGCCCTCTGTCTGTACTTGACTGAATGTGACCTGCCTTGGGTGAGGCAGGTGTTTTTTGAGGAGTAAAGCATCTGGAGACAGAGATTCAGATCTGGGACACAGCAGCCACTACCTGCAATGTTGGTAATGAGGGTCTCTTTCTAAAGCAGACCTGTGGGAGCATCACACTTTCTACTAAACCATCCAAGGACATTCTTTCAGGTCAAGCTCAGGCCCGTGTTCTCGTTTATGTCGGTGTTCCATCTCACATTTCTTTCTGTGTAGACTGCAGGACTTCCTTTTGTGCATAAAGATCCTCAACTGCAGCAGCACCAGTTGTTGAAAGACGTGCCTGCCTTTCCCTATTGAATTCCTGGGAACTGTTGTAGAAAATCAATTTACCACATATGCATCGGCCTATTTTTGGCTCTATTCTATTTCATTGATCTATTTATCCTCACGTGAAGCAGTTTTGAACAAAATCTGGCAGAAACATTATAACCCCTTATGGTTGGGAAGGTAATTTGCTAGCTTAAGAAAGAAGGAAAGTAGCATGTAGCTTATAGATCATTTTATAGGCAGACGGTAATGGCTTCTAATCATTAAAACCCAAGGTCCATTGGATAACATATGCTCAGAATCGGTAGGACCATTACAAGCAATCCCTGAAATTCTTACCCCAATAGAATTTTCCTTCTTATTAACATCACCACCTGATATGACATGGTCTGTAAGCAGTATCTCAAAAACTCCGCCTGTTTCCTTCTTGTATGTATGCCATCTAGTTATAGAGTGCGAAAGAAGCTTAAGTACATGTTTGTCTGGACTGGACATATTAATGTCTATTACTTGTCCACTACCCTATTACATAACTCACAAGGCTGGCAAATGATAGTTTTTCTAGTGCCTGCCACAGCTGAGCCCAGTAATAATCAGAATGGGAACAGTTAGAATTCAGTAGCTTTCACTGGGCTTGGAACCTCACTGTCAGATGTGTGGGCTCTAGCACTAGATTGCTCCAGGTTCAACCATTACTCCCTCCTCTCCCAGGGGTGACCTTGGGAAAATGTGGCCTGTAGGGTGAAGCTTGCCATAGAATAAGCATTTGATAATGTTTCTGTTACCCACAGAGAAGCCTGTAGGCATTGATGTGCAGGAGCCAGTCCGGCTAGACTTCCTACCCTGTAGTCGACACCTTCTTCTCAGCCTCTTGGAATACTTGGAAGGGGACAGCACATCAGAATTCAAACAGCCTCCTGTCCCTGAGCTCACACCCCTTTAAACTCTGCGATGCTTCCTGGGAAAAGCACTGGCAGGTGATCGGAGTCTTTACAAGGCAGAAACATTTCCCTGTGCTTTGACATCTAGGGTTGGGAGAAAATCCGAGGTGTTCTCTTCATCTTTGACAGAGCTGCTCTCCAATAAATTCTAGCAAGAAACTGGTTGATTAAACCAGGAAAAAAAAAGGTGGAGGGGATCTAATATTTCCTGACGGAATAAGCCCAAAAGGTGCCTGTATGTTTTCACTCGTTATTAATAGGCCCCGGAAGGAGACAGATATTATGTTCTAATGTCACATTTGATCTAGGTGCAAGACATTGTAGGTTACTAAAAAGTTCTCTTTTCCTCATTATAAGGCACTGGCGACAACTTCACTTCTCTGGGTGTCTACCTGTCCACACTTACAGAAAAAGTGTGCAAAGAGAAATTTCTCAGGCATCAATTAGGGATACCACTTTGTAATCTCAGGCATCTGAAAACTCTACTTTCAAGACTTTGAGAAGTTGTATGCATAATATTTAGAAATAAGCCTAGACCATGACCCTCGGCTATTAGTCATGTGGCTGCTCTTCATTATGCTATGGGAGGAGGGAAAGTGAATGGCTATATTAGGGATGGGGGCAGAATGGGACTGGGCATTACAATATGTTTAATGTTGAAGTTTACCTGCTAAGGGAAAGAAGCTGTCTGTCACTGTTCTCTTAGCAGAGTCTTGACATTGATTCCAGATATCCTGATATGGTAGATCTTGTCTCTGTTGCTCTTCACCCAACTGGAAACCAATAATGGGATTCATAGGTCAAGAAAGATGGACATGAAGTTGAGTCAGGGAGGTTTGCTCTGACTTCTCAATAAGTGGCTTCTCCCCCTGGAGACTCCCTGAAAATGGGCTCCTAGGGCTCTGGGCTTTCAAAGGGGACTGACCACAAACCTGTTCTTAGAAGCAGGAAGTGGAATCAGTGGAGTGGGGCAGTTAAGTAAATGCTTATTACTCGCTCCAGGGAAACCCTTACAACATTCTATTTTAAGGCATTTTTCTGGCAGGGGACATTTATCTTTGAGTGGCTTCTAAAGTTCTTTTAGCCCTGGGAAGGCTGAACTGGAGATGGCTGAGTTATTAGCTACTAGGGTGATAAGCACTGTAGAATTTTCGAGGGAGAAGGCTAAAGATAGAAAATTCCAGAAGCAGTTCTTACTATCAGAATGCCATGAGGTGGCTCACATTTCTTGGGCTTCATTTACTTTCTAAATATAGTTGGCCATAGTTACCCATATTGCCAAGCCATGCCCTGAGTGAAGCTTTTTAGCTGGTAAGGGCTACATGGTATTTCTCTGGTATGTGGGGCATTCTTTTGAAGCCCACGAAGCAGCACACACACACTTAAGCCTAGTCTTATACAAAGTTCCAGAAAATATGTCTCGCTTGTGAAGCTTCTTCAGTTCTTAGAATCTTGGTCATTATCATGATAAGGAAGCCATTGTAGCTTAATATTTAATAAGGCTATCATTTTAAAGAAGATCAATTCTACACTATTCAGCTATGATTTTGATTGTTAAGGTGTGTGACTGTACGTGTACGTTTTGTAAAGATCAGTGATTGCCTAAATGTTCACATTTATGCCTTCTGTCGAGTAGAACACCTTCTCAGAGCTGCACCTTGAAAGCATTTCCATTAAAAGCTCAACAGGGAAGGGGCTTCCTGTTGCCTGAAGGAAGGAGGTCAAGATTCCTTGGCTTGTTTTCATTTTGTCCCAATTTTCCCAGCTTCTTCCTAGTCATCTTATCATCTTAAAATGTTGGAAAGGAAGACTATTTCAGAAATGCCTAAGACATACATACATGTTGTAGGTAAAGAAGCAGAGTAGAGAAGTGGTCTCTTTGGGACTATGCTAGGAAGCAGCTCCGGATGCCTTGGAATGGAAATTGGTGTGAAGTCAGGGACTTTGACTACTGCTATATCACAAGTGTCCAGAACAGTGAGTGCTCAAAACACATTTCCTGAATTAGTTCATAAAGAGGGACACACATCATCAGAATCTTCTTTGTCCTTTTACTTATTGAAATAATACAATTACATTATCTCTATGTTCCTTTTCCTTCCTCAAAAGTCTTCCCATGTACCCCTCCCTGCTTGTTTTCAAATTTATTTGGCCTTTTGTGCTATTGTTAGATGTACATATGTCTATGCATATACACAAATATTCCTAAATATAACCTGTTTAGTCTGTATAACTCATATGTATGTTTTTATTGTAACAAATAGGTGGGCCCATCCTCTAACTCAACCCTCTTTTCTTTTTCTCTGCAAACTTCTGCTTTCCTTTTGCTGCCCCAGCCTGAGGGCCAACATTCTCTTCTCTAGGTATTTGTTAAAGGCTTCATCCTATCTTAACCATTCCATTCAGTTTAATTCTTCAGACTGAATTCAGTCTTGTCACACCTTGAAAATATTCCTGATGGCCACAGGTCTTGGCAAACTCTTCTCTTTTGGCCTCTCTGCAGCACCAATGGCTTGCTTAAGTTATCCTGCCTTAAACTGAGATTTCCATCCCTGAGCATGTTCTGTTGGTCAGCCACTTTACCCTCTGTCTGTGAGTGTTCTGCTCATTGGTTGTGAGTCCTACTCTTCAACCCTAAGAGTCTTCATTATGTATCTTAACTATATTCTTACCGTTTTATCTATGTCCTGTATTAAATGCTGGAATGGTGTCATACATCCCAGAGATGGTGGAAACAATATAACACAGAAGTCAAGAAGAGTCAATAGAGAAACTTTGAAACTCCACTGAAATTCAAACACCTTTAAAAGATAAATGAGAGATGGCCTTAGAATAACAGAGGGTACTGAAGCAAGCATGGTTTAGAAGGGAATTGTTTCGAGAAAGCTACATGTGGAGACATGAACATGGAAAAAAGGGTGGAGGCAGCAGCCAGATCATAATGGACTGACTTACTGAACTTAGATATTTAAGCATGATTCCACATGCATCAGATTTCTGCTTCAGAAGGCTAAGGACAAAAGGTAACATGAATCTCAACAGGAATGCTAATTGAAAGTTTTATGTTAAATACTATGCAGAAGAATGAACTAGATCTGCATATGATGTCCTCTTCATAAATTAAGTAAAAAGCATTTATAGAAGATAATATACATAATGAAATATATATGATTATATAGCATATATTCATAAAATATTGTGATGTTGTTAATAAGATTCCTAGGAGCGAGGGAAAATATTGGTTTAATGAAAATAACTATTCCATTTCGGTAGTGGGGCTCATTATGTCTTCTGTAAGTATTTAACTGTGTCTGTATTGCCTTGACTTTAAAAATGTTTCACTTGCACTTAGGCTTAACTGAGGCATCTTTATAAACCCCCCATCTCCTCTCTGCCCAAGACTCAGGACATTCTAGGGAAGAGGAGGCAGAATGAATGCAAGAACAGGAAGATGGCAAGAACTGCTATGAGATGCTGTCTTCTGGTCAAGGCATGGCTGCTGAAACCAGGAACTCAAAACAGCATGGTGGCCTGCACAGGATCCAGCCAGTCAACATTCCAATTGGGATAGGAAGGCACTCATGAAGCCCCACCCCTGAGTGAGAAGCTCTTGGCAGTAGATGGGTAGTAGAGTCATTTTTCTTTGGGGCTCTGATCACAGATAGCTTTTCCATTTTCCAGTGGATGACCATACATCCATGCATATCTGGGCATCACTAATCAAACTCTATGGGTTATTAGGAGAGGTGAGGTAAAGGGCATGTAGGGTAGAGTTGATAAATATATGTATATTTTATCAATGAATAACATTATCAAGTAATAAAAATATTAATTATTTATTTTATTTTTACTTTAAAATGGTGAGGCTAGGGAAGGACTAGATGGGAAGGAGGAAGTCAGAGTGGAAGGAGTCCGAGAGGATAAGCGTGGATTTGGTCACCATATGTTATGTACAAGTAGGGAACTGTTAACCATAGTAAAAATAAGAGATCTTGGTAACTAGAATTACTTAGCACCTTTGAAAGAGTTTAAGTATGGAAAAATATAATCTCAGTTCAAACGGATTATTGAGCAATAGTGAAGAAAAAAAAATAGATGTGCCTAGTGGAGTCAGAAGCATTGGGTGGCTTTCAGAGATGCCCAGGACTCCCAGGGAGAGGCAGTGGAGTTGCATCATGAGGCTCACGATCAGTTCTGACTGGAGAAATGAAGTTCAAGTGTGTCTGTCATGGTTTGAGGACATGGATGTGGGAAAGTGGGGGTCCGCCTGGTACATTTACATTTGTGTGTCAACTAGCTGTGAGATGCTACTGCCTGCAGTGGGGAGCTAGATGAAAGGCTGGTGCTAGGTCACATTTATATAATTAATATTTTAAGAGGACTTCTGATTCTTACAAGAATTGTCTTCTGGCTTACACACTCCATAACATGGGCTAACACCCAGAATTTTCATGGAATCAACAGCATCAGGGCTTAGATTCCAAAGCTGCCTTTCAAACCACAGAGGTCTAACTCAGTGCTTAGTGTAGTCAATGGAGAGAAAACAAAAGTGTGATTTTTGTACTGACTGCATTTGATAGGTAGGTAAGCTTTTAGTCCCTAGATCCCAAATAGAGGTTTTGCTTGGAGAATTTTGTCACAGCCCAAGATATAGTGTTGGGACTCAGTGGACAAAGATGCACAGACTTCGTATCTTCTTTATTGAGGCTTCAGAGAGCAACTGAGATGACTCAAGGTGAAAGGAGGTGGGGTTGGCATCAGTAAATAATGCCAGTCACTCACATCAGGTTAATTTCTGAGATTCACGGGTAGCAATTTTATTTTGTGAAGGAAAGTTGAGTCTGACGAACCTGCTTGTTTTGTTAATTTATAGTTGACAAATGAAATTGTGCAGAATGACATTTTGCTACAAACCATGGGATCCCTAAATGTATCTACGCAATACATCTTATTTACCATTTTTTAATCTTATTTATCTGTCTATGATGAGAATATCCTTTTTCAGTTTTCACTAATGCGGTACATTGTTGTTAGTCACAATTGCTCTGCTGTACAGTAGTTCCCCTCTGACCTTTCTGGCTAGCTACACTTCTGTATGCTTTGACTAGCATTCCCCTAGACTGAATCCCAACCCATCTTGACTCTATTTGGTTAGATTAATGGGTTCCCAAAGGCTGAAGTGAGTTGGTGCAGAATTTCTCTAAGGCTGCATCATAAGCACTTCAGAGCCCAGAAAAAAAAATGCTTGAAAGCAAAAGATAACTCTGGAAAGAGAATAAAATATGGGCCTTAGATGCCCCAAAAAAATCCTGAAGAAGGAAGCTAAACAGGGTCCTAGGGAATTTGATGTAGAAGCAGTCACTGAGCTCAGCTCCTCTTCTTCCCTACCCTTTCATCTACATCAAGGATCATTTCTTTTCTCGGCTTGTACTGTACTCACCACTTCACCCACCAGGAGACGGCTCATCACGGGCTAATAAGTGCTTATTGATCGCTGCTGGGCCTCTTGGCAGAATGGATTAAAGCCGGGTGTTCTCCTTCTCTACTCTGGGGTAATTTCTCTTGGCTATCAGCAGTGACCGTGGCATACAGTCAAGTGCTAGAGCGCACGTACTCCAGCTCAGTTGATTGTTGGCCTATGGGTGGTTAGATTATGATCGAAGCTCTCTTTTGTCCTGTAGCTGCCTTTACTATAGGCTGTGCTGTGAGGAGACTGGCTTTGTCCTTCTTTAAGACAAGGTCTCATGTGTTCCAGGCTCACTCATTGTATACCTGAGGATGAGCTCGAACCTCTGATTCTCTGGCTTTCTCCTCCCAAGTGCTGGTATATAGACATGTACCACCACCACACATTACTGAGTTAGCGTGACTTTTAATTCTAAATGGGGAAGTGAAATGATTTGATTACTATGGCCAGGAATGCCTTGCTTATTTCTTGTGGAATCTTTAAACACCTAAATGTCTTTTTCTCCTCCCCCAAAAATAACAATGCAAACAGTACTTCAAGAAAATTGAGTGCTTCTTTAATCCCAGCGCACGGGAGGCTGAAGAAGGTCTATCTCTGTGTGCTCAGAGCCTGCCTAGTGGACATGGCTAGTCTCAGGCCTCGTAGTGACATCCAATCTTAAAACAAAGAAAATATAAAATGCTAGAATTATTGTAGAACAAAAATGTATGTTCTATGTGAATTTTTCTTGTTGGTAGCATTTTATTCATGGAACCTGGAATTATTCTTGCCTAACACTACATTTTTTGCTATCTTTTTTTCTTTTGCTATCTTTTATATTTTCTAAAATATTTAGATTAAGAAGAACTGCTGGCCGGGCAGTGGTGGTGTACACCTTTAATCACAGTGCTTGGGAGGCAGAGGCAGGCAGATTTCTGAGTTCTAGACCAACCTTCTCTACAGAGTGAGTTCCAGGACAGCCAGGGCTACACAGAGAGACTCTGTCTCAAAAAACAAACAAACAAACAAACAAAAAAAAGAAGCAGTCTCTTTAACCCATTGTATGTTTCATTTTCTGTCATAATTCAGACCATCCAAACCCAAAACATCTTGATAGATGACAATACATTGATAAAAAATGTGTATAAATAATATGTGGTGATAATCTGGTAAAATAATATACAAATAAATTATTAATGTCATAAAAACCCAATTCAAAAGACACTAGCATGACCTGGCTCAGTCAAACCAACTTGGACCACAGCAGTGGTGGAATTCCAGCACTGCTCCTCCAGTTCTTTCAGAGTAATCGTCATTGTTCTAAGTGGACAGGCCAGACTGGAACTATAACCAATGTTGTGCTGTTGTAGTATTTATTTAATCTCAGTCGGGGGTTTCTACCCTGCCTTTGACCACTCAGTTCCCAGATAAAGGACACAAAACCTTTATATTTATAATAAACCTTTAAACCACTAGAGCTGGGTAGATATCTAGCCTCTGTGCTATTAGATCTACTTCCCTGCCAGTAGCCTCAAGATATGACTAGCCATCTTCCACCTGGGCTGCCCTCATTGCCATGCTTTCATATCTTACCTACCCAATAGTGTCTTCTCCGCTTTCCACTTTGTCTTCCCCTCTCATCATGGTTCGGCCTCAGATCCCAAGCATGGGAACTGAAACTCTGCCTATCTCTCTTCTGCCCAGCTGTGGGCTGTTAGCCTCTTTATTCAACCAATAGTTTTAAAGGACCAAGGCCCCTGTGGATCCTCTCATCCCTGGGGACAACCTGGCTTTGGAGGCCAGTATTTAGCATGACAACATATAGCAAAAGACCAGACCTCAGCTTTGTGCAGCCTGCTTCATCTTGTAAATCTCAAGCTTATTAAATAGCACATACAGAGGCAGAAAGCACTGAGCTCCATAGATATGCATGGTTGTCCTAATCTTTTAAAATAACATACCTACCAAGAAAGTATTCTGCCTCTCCCTAAGCCACTTATAAACTCCATTCAGTTTTCTGTTTCTATGAGTTTGGGCCAAGATATGTTATACAAGTGAAACTATATAATAATATTCTTCTAACTCCCTAACTTTCCTGTTTATAATTTCTCAAGGTTCATTCATGTTCTAGCATATGTCAAGACATTCTCCTTTAAAACATGATAATATTCCATGATGTCACAGACTGTTTTGTTCATTAATCCACTGATGAACCTTTGCATTGCTTTGGTCTTTTGGCTGCAAAATAATGTTTCTATGAACTTAGGCGTACAGATTCCTGACAAGATCCTGCTTTCAATTCTTTGTGTTTATACACAGAAGTAGAATACTTAGACCATGTTAAAAGTGTTATTTTTGCTTTTCAAAAAACCTCATTCTTTTTCACAGAAGCCTCACTATTTCCTCTTTTGACCAAGAGTTCATCTGTCATAGTTCCTACCATCATCATAACTATCCGGTGGACTTGTGTTGTTGTCTATAGTAGTCAACTTAAAAAGAATGAATGCACTTTCAGGTTTGGTTTGTTTAACTCTTAGGTATGCATTATTGAAGATCATCATATATTTAAAAAGTACACAATGAATGGATGGAAAAATCATCCTCATGGAAAGCAAAAATAAATCAGGAAAGAGACTTTTGTTTCTGTTCAGGTTTCTAGAAAAAAGAATAGTTATTCAATATACAAACAACATACTTTATAACAGAAATAGAGAACAAAATGCTTACCATATGACCAGGTCTGAGAATGTGACCAGTCATGCAGCTCATGTGTAGCAGGCAACCATAGCCCTGACTTTGAGCCACAGTACCACAAGATACAATAAAGGAAATTAAATATACGTTGAAATCTTTAAAAAGGATGAAAGAGTGGACAATTATTCTGAGACAATCTCTCATAAATAAAGAATAGACACATACAGAGACAGAGAGCATGATCTAGGCAGATCAGAAAAACCAGACAAACACAAACATTTTGAAATAATTTTCAAAAACTGAAAAGTACGGTTGAAGATTCACCATCTAGAACAAATAAATAAAAAATGCTGTACGCATTACACAGTGTGTGAATGTACTGCTGTGTAGCACTGAGCCCAGCAGATATGCATGGTTGTTTCAATCCTTCAAAATAACATACCTACCGAGAGAGGATTCGTATTTTAAAAGTTCCAAGTGGAAAGCCTTATGATTAAAAAAAAAACATAAGCCAACAAAACTAACTATGCAAACCTGAAAGCAGGCTGACCACAAAGGAACAGCAATGGGGATGCAGCACATTCACAGAGTAGATGGGAAGGGTTAAGGCAAGTATGACTTTCATGTTCATATTTCTCTGCTCAGCAAAACTATCAAGGCTGACTAAAAACATCAAGAACAACAGATGTTTTCTAATAGGAAGGAGAAAAGAAGAATGAATGAGATTTCAGAAATCATCTCAAACCCAAAATGTGGGAAAAATCCTAGCATGACAGCTAGAATGTGCTAACACTTAGTCAGGACAGAAACAGAAGAATGCCTTAGGAGAGAGGTAGGAGGGAATAAACGCAGGTGGGAGAAGAAGAGTTCACAGGTACATCACTACTTACCAGTCTTTAAATAGTACAGGGAAGCAAAAGGACACATCTAAATCAACAACAAAGGCAACGAGGAATTTTAGGAAAAGTAAAATCTATACAGAAGATAAGTGTACTCTACTACCTGGCTTTAAGAATGAATTGAACACTAGTTACAAAGAAATCATTATATAGACATTATTTTTTGATGTACCTTTTATAATTTACCTTCTACATGCATGAAGGACAGATGTAGGTATAGAATAATATATAAATAATATCATCTTTCACATTTTAAAGTTTAAATGTGAACACTGGTATTAAAATCAAGGAAGACAATAATAAGCCCTCATTTTCACATATTGAACACTTAAGAAGGAATCAGAGTTTAAGGATGCTACTAAAAGAAATTAAATCAGAATAGAAGACATTTAAGTAAAAATGGGTGTTACTAAGTGTCACTGGCTGTGCTCTTAAAGCCAGAGACTACCACTTTTCATTATATTATATCATTATAATATCATTGTATCATTTCATTTCATTATATGAATTCATTTCATTATATCTCCACTATTTGATTTTTTAGCAGTGGGTGTAGGTTACTTTGATTAAAATGAAGGATTAATAGGCACAAAGTTAGATTTAAACTGCATTCTGTATACCAAATAATGCAATAGAGTGATAATTAATGATATTTATGGAGAAATAGAATGGCATCGTTCAGTCTCTGAGTAATGATGTACATTATTGTCATGAGTTCACAAAAGTATGTTTAATATGGACAGAAACAAGATAAGAGGAAGGTAATGTAGGCTTTGGTGAATTTGTGAATGATTGCTTTTGTAAATTGTAACATTTTCTATACTTCTTTCTTGAGGATGCAGTTAGCATTGTGGGTTATTATTAGATGCAACTTTTTAATATTTGGAGATATTTATGAAACTTTGATGTGACAATGAATGACAAAGGCAAATGGCATCTGATTACTCTGGCTACAATAGACAATATGAAGAGATTATGCTGATATGTTTCAGAGTTGTCTCACTGTAGATATGTAAATTATTTACTGAAAAGATCCTGTATGTGTGTTAAAAACTGGCTTCTATGTCATTGGGTGAGTTGGCTTTATTGCTCCTGAACTGTACATTTGTTTCAGCCACAGTCTTGATGTTGTAGATGAAATAGATGAATTTTCAATTTTTAATCTGCTTTTCAAAGGAAATGAACCCATAATGTCCCATTCATATTGTTCATCTGAAGCAGATAAAATAAGCATTTGGGTTGACCTAGTCCCAAATGCTTGAGTTGGCCCCAGATGGGCTTTAATATCTGCAGGCTGGAGGTTTTACTACAGTACTTGAGCAAATTAACATTAGTAGTGTTTCTCAACCACTCAGGACTAAACCAAGGTAAGAGTGTTCCTGTAAGACTACAGTTTAAGTTGCTTATCTTTGTCTGTTAATAATATGATGCTGACAATGGGGGAAAATTTGGCTCATTCATTCATGGAGTGCTTGTTGTGTATGACACAACACGAGGTTCAATGTTGCTATCTTTTAAGTTTATTTTTATCCACCTTATTACATGATTTGTTCTTTTATTGGAAAAAATTTTAATAAATATATTTTGACCAGGCAGTGATTGTGCATACCTTTAATCTCAACACTCAAGAGGTTCTCTGTGAGTTTGAGGCTCTACAGAGCAAGTTTCAGGATAGCCAGGGTTACACAGAGAAACCCCGTCTCACCTCCCAACCCAAACACAACTCATAAAATATATTTTGATCACAGTTAGCCCTCCCTCATCTCCTCCCAGGTCTTCCTCACTTCCCCACTCACTACACTCCATGCTTTCTTTGTCTCTTTAGAAAACAAGTAGGCAAATATCTTTAAAAGAATAAGCTTGCAGTGTTGGCCATTGACTGACATCTGATGCTCTGTAATCTACCCAGTCACATGCTGGACTTAGTCCAATGTGTTCCGTAGTGTACAAACTGATTTATATCAG
>JADRCD010211563.1:45274-57195 GCA_019843815.1 Montemys delectorum | reverse complement strand
CAAGATCTGTAGCTACCAGCCTACCGGCAGAACATGTTTCCCCAAGCCCTGGCCCAAGGCTCAGCAGAGCTGGACATGGGAAAGGATGGGCATACTTCAAACAAGGCTCACTTCAGTGCAGTCCAAGGAGACAGACTGGCGGGATCAATACTATAGGAGAGAACTCCAACTGTGTGCCCTGCCTCTCTAGCTGTTGAAAGGTAGGTGGAAGGGTGGAGGGCTGATGGACATTGTATGTGAGAAAACCCGTGTGAGGGACTAATGTGCACTTCCTTCCTAACAGTTCATCCAGCCCAGTTGTGGCTCCTTTTATTTTGGCCTCTTTTACCCACGTTCAGTGACTCCACGGTCCTACAATGTCCCTGAACATAAGTGGGCATAAGCACCCACAGGAACATACATGCAGAACCACAAGAGAAACAGAGGCATTGTACTTGTTTCTAACTTGTTCTCACCAAGCTAAAAGCAGCTTGGGAAAAATTCAAGAAAGGGGAGGTCATAGGCCATAAAGTGAAGTTCAAACCAAGAGGGAAGGGGCAAGAACCAAAGCAATCCAGCAAAACCCTACAACAGGCATGAGCAGTGCTGTGTGATGTATACAGCAAGCCTATCTTCGAGGGGGTGGGGGAGCATGAAGTTCAGGGCATAATTCCTAAATATGTAGTAGAAACAGTTATCATAGACATTTGATATACAACAGAAAATTAGAAAAGCCTAAGTGCTCTGATCTCCGGTCTCGCTCACCTGGACCATGGCTCCCACTCCCTCTAATTAATGGTTGTTTGGCCAAGTGGCCTTGCCTCAGAGAACTAGACCTGAGGTTCTAAATCAGACAGGGACGATGGCCACTCTGCTGAGGCTGTTCAGGGTCTATGCAGTCCTTCAGCCAGGGGACTTCAGAACCATGGTGACAAGGAACATGGAGAGAGCTGTAGAGTAAAACTGGCTGGGACGGGCCAGCATAATGCTAACAGCCCATCATTTCTAAAGGAGGAAGTGGGCACGAGGTCTGGCTTCCCCTTTGCTCTCCACCCTTGCCTACAACAGCCGAAGGCCAGCTCACGACAATGTCTTCTTGCAACCTCTCCCACGTCTACACCCTTCTGTCTAAGCCTCCGTGCTCCAGCCTCCTCCATTCCAGTTTTACTCTGCACACCTCACAAGGTGAAGAGACAATGATTCACAACGACACGTGCATCACAGCTGGGTTTCTAAACTTTGTCTAATGATCTTTACACACAGGGCCGGCAAGGCCCAAACAGGGACTCCTTGGAATTGGAAACAATTAGCTACAACAATTGCAAAGTGGCAGAGCATTGCATGCAAGATGGCAGATGAACAAACATGCAGAGAAGAAGCATTGAGTGGCCTTACTTGTGCAAACTAGTGTCCAGGCAGGGTGGTGAGGAGGGAGGATGGGGAGGCATCAGGAAAAACTCCAGTAAGTAAAGAGCAGCAACAGTCATGAACACAATCAGCTTACTTTGTGACACCTGATACTCTCAGATAGATGTCTAATTTTGGGCAGGGGTGGGGCATGCTTCAGTTGGGGGCTGAGGGGGGGCACAAGTAGTCTCAGAAGTCTTCCTTCTCCTCAGAGTAAGACATACGTTATACAAGGGAGAGAGAAGCTGAGTCCTGCTCTTCTGAGGCATCCTTCATTTTCTCTGCCTAAGCCATGAGCAGAGTGCTTTTAGGACCCAAGGCAGGCTGTGGGCCCCATTCAGTTTGGGAGGTGGCTTTCCAAAGAGGCCACTCTGAGAAGCCATTGTCTCAGACAGCCAGGGCGTGGCCGGGATGCAGATCTTCCCATACGTGAAGGGAAGGGCTTAGCCTCTGCTATTTTCCAGCCCATTCCTGTTGTAAAATACTTCACTTCCTGCTAAAATTGTTTTACAAGAAATAGAAAACAAATCAAATCTACTTCTTTCCGGTCCCATCCTTCCCACTATGGGCATCATAGCACTTTAATGTCTAGGCTAAACTAGCAATTAAGGTCTAGAGAATATTGTTTACTCCCATAGTGACTTTTTTTTTTTTTTTTTTTTTTTTGGCAGTAGAGAAATCAGAGGAAGGTTAAAGACATTGAGGAGCCGATGGGCCATCCTACTTGAGATTCTTCTAGACTAACACCTGCAAATCAGGTACAGTGGCAAATGTCTTTAGTGCTAGCACTCAGTCAGCCTGTGCTACATAAAACTACATAGGTAGTTCTAGGCCAGGCAGGGCATTACAACTGAGAGCCTGTTTCAAAAATAAAACAAAAAATAAACTAACATTTGCAAACCCCTAAAGTTATGTACAATTTGGCCATATTGGTTGTCCCCAGGGAAGACCTGAGGGGCAGGCAGAGGTGGGGGACTTTTTCACTACACAGCCTTAAACTAGTTGTTTTTTCACAATACGTATGACTCAATTTGAAAACAAATAAAATTAAAGTTGAAAACAATCTGAAGCTCCAGCAGAACTGAAGATCTCATGGCTCAGTCCCAAATGAGACGTGGACAGGCTCCCAGGCAGCATGCAGGCCTCAGAGCTAACGTGTCTCTGGGTTGCTGAGGCTGTTCAAGCTGTACATTTACGTCAGCATTATGAGAGGAGCAGAGCCACTGTGCAGCTGGCTTCCCGAACATAGCCTCCCTAAGGCCCACAGGGACATTAGCTGACATCAGGAAGGAACTCAGCTCTCAGGGCTCCATTCATATACATTCCTCTCTAACAAGCTGGCCGAGCCGCAGTCGCCTGTGTCCACAGGGCTGCAATGGTACTGCCTATCCGCACCACGGGGACTAGTGACAGTCTTAGTCTCTCTCTGCAAGCCTGGGATTTACAGGCAAAGGTTCTGAGCCATCTCTGAACTAACTCATCTTCTACTCAGAGTTAACTGAGACACCTCTTGGAGTGACAGCTTCACACTCAGCTTGGGAGAAGAAGGATCAGCAGACTGATGTGCTAGCAAATACAGAAGCCACAGGAGCATACTGCTGAGAGAAAGGACAGGAAGTTACTCCCACCGTGCAGGAAGCACTTCTACATGGGATAACAAGAGAGGGAATAAGTGAGCACGCCAAGCCATGCCAGTGTAAAGCAGCTGCCAACACTCTTCACAACTCAGCAGCCCCACAGACATGGCCACAGGACTGACATGCACACACACTGGGCCTGCTGACAATGTCCCCATGACTTTGGCCATGCCTTCACTGAGATCTCATAGCAACATGAGCCCTGCCCAGCTCAGCTTGCTTTGGAGCTAATCAAACACAATCTATACAGGCCATTGCTGGACCTCTGTACCCACAGCACTGTACTGATACCTGTTTATTCGCTTTGGGCCTTTTCTTATGTCACCTACATGTATCCTAACTCCTGTATTTCCTTTGACAGTATTACATCCTGTCATGTAAAGGGCTCCTTAGGGCACCTCTTCCTCTACAGAATGAATACATTCCTGGTTAAAGTGTGCCCCTCCCACCGACCCCTTAGAGCACACAGAGTAGACTTACTATATTATCACCGTCTCTTCTCTGCGCTCTGCTGATTACAATATTTATGTTATTCCTCAAAATTATCTTGGTCTGACCAGGCATGTTATTTTTCTGAGTTTCCAAGTCCCCTGAGTTTACACCTCCCCTAATGGCTACTACAGTTCAAATTCAAGTTCTTGCTAAATACTAATGAGAGTTTAATATAACGAGTGAAATATCTTTCTTATAAAATAAAAAAGGTCAGGCTGGAGACATGGCTCAGCAGTTAAGAGCACCGACTGCACTTCCAGAGGTCCTGAGTTCAAACCCCAGCCACCACATGGTGGCTCACAAGCATCTGTAATGGGGTCTGACGCCCTCTTCTGGTGATTCTGAAGACAGCTACAGTGTAGTCACATAAATAAAATAAATAAATCTTTAAAAAAAAGGTCTACTTCAACCTTAAACAATTTATTATGTTCAAGCTTTATAATTAAATGCACAGATTAGAACCCGGGGCCTAACTAACCGCTAGTCCAGAATGTAACTGCTTTGAAATATCTCCATTGTACGTAATAAGACTTGGGTTTCACAGGCCTTGTTCGTTGTAATCTCACTGGCTTGACTCTCCTTTCTGGCATTCCTCACTGGTGGCTGCCAGCTGCTGAGCAAGGTCTTTGAAAGCCCTGAGACCTCCATACCACCCAGGCTGGGGTTGGCATACCCACTTATTGTTATGGCTTGCCAGAGGAGAAGGACCTGTATCTGGGGAGAAAGGTCAGAGTGCGGAGGGATCCTGAGGAAGCACACAGTCTTACCGCATCGAACTCTGCTTGATCATCCTCAGGCAGGTCGCTGGTCTCATAAACATCGGGCTCGTTCCTGGCCTGCAGGGAGAAGCGGTGACTACCCAGACTCATTACCCATTATTCACCTCTTATCCCATTCTGTTTGAACAAGGTACTGGAAAACCAGACTGTAACGCAAGGATTCCATCCTCCACCACCCCTGTCAACTCTATGTCCAGTGGGATGAACACAGGTACAATCTGGGATCTGGGATAAAACATCCAGTGTAAAAAAAAAGATGTCACCCTGAACATGGCTGAGAGGCCAGTCCCTGGTAATTAGTTTCTCCTAATCTGGTGAGGGTGCCTTGAATTAGGCCCTGCACATCACTGTACAGGGTTGAGAGTGACTCAGGACCTTAGTTCTCAAGGTCCGGTGTGCCACCCCCCCCTCCAACCCTGAGAACGCAGAAAGGGCAGCACAAACGGAGGGTACGTGCCGGCTTGTGCATGAGGAGCAAGCACACAGGTGCTCGGAATGCACAGAGCTCCCGACTGGCACAAGGTTTCTGCAACTGTAACCTCTTCCCTGGCAAGATGAAGGCCACCAAGTGGCCTGGTGAGTACGGCTGGAGTAAGGATGCAGGGTCAGGCAATCGGGAAATGTGGGGTCACAAGAGCACTGTTGACATGGACGGTACAAACACTCGGGCACCAGTGGTAAGCGCCCGGAGGCGATTTCTGGGCGGAGAAACCGG
Organism: Montemys delectorum; assembly: GCA_019843815.1. NCBI lineage: Eukaryota > Metazoa > Chordata > Mammalia > Rodentia > Muridae > Montemys > Montemys delectorum. Next base: position 52,186 of record JADRCD010211563.1, on the reverse strand, counting down.
CTACTGCCAGAAAGGGGGCCCGACGCGGTCCAACGGCCCGGCCTAGTCGGGTCTGGAGTCCAGAAGGTGCTGCGGCCGTCGAAGGGCGAGCGGCGGGAACCCTTGGGGCGAAGGGGCTACCAGCGGGAGGGGTCGCGGGCTGGTTTCTGTTGGGGGTCCTCGGGAGGTCGGGGGCGCGGTCTGGGGAGCCGGGCCCGGCCCTGTACTCACAATGCCGGGGAGATCGGCGTATTTAGGGTCCGCCATGGCGGCGGCGAGGCGGGGCTGGGGGACCGAGGCCTCGGAGGAGCCGGGGCGGGTGACCGAGTGGGGGAGAGGCTGGGTCCGGGTCCCCGGGTAAGGCGGCGATAAGGGGAGCAGCGAAGGAGCAGGAAGTCTCGCGACAGGAGCAGGCCGGCAGGAGGGGGAACCGCAAAAGTCGCGAGGACAGCGGGCTACCACACCCCTGGACAGGCTGGGATTGGTGAGAGCGACAGGGAATGAGGTAATGGCGAGGAGACGCCGCCTAGCATTGTGGTATATGTAGTCCTGGTCTTCTGGGGCTTGGGCTGGGAGCGACAAGAACAAGGTTAAGGAGCTATTACATACAGTTTATCTCCTTTCGTTTTTAATTTCGTTTTAGTTTTGTTTCGTTTAGTCTATGAAAGGAGTTTCATAATTCCTGCTTCAGAAAACCTAGAGATTGGCTAGATGAAATCACATAGCTCGCCACGTTGTGAACAACAGCAAGATTTAGTAAAAATTTAAAGAAAAGTAAGGCCGTCTTTCCAGGTTAGGGCTTCTGGACAAAATAAAAGGTCCCTATCTAAATTTTAATTTCAGGAGCTGGAGAGATGTCTCAGGAGTTAAGAGCACAGTTCTCTTGCAGAGGACCTGGGTTCTATCCCCAGCATCCAGAGACAGTGGCTCACAACCATTTATAGCCCTAATACCAGGTGCCCTCTTCTGGCCTCTGAGGGCACCAGACACACGCGTGGTACACAGACGTACGTGCAGACAAAACACTCATACACATAAAATAAATAAATAAATAAATAAATAAATAAATTTGTAAAAGTTAATTTTAGGTAAACAACTAACAATTGTTACTATAAGCATACTTCTTATATTTCTGATACGCATTTAATAATCTGAAACCCAAATTTATCTGAGGGTGCTATTTCTCTCTCTCTTTTTTTTTTTTTCAAAAGTCTGACCATCTTAAATAAAAAGGCACTGGCCCACAGTCTGAACACTCCATTATGCTCATCAATTCATTAATAGTTCCCAGAAATTAGGAGGAAGGAATTTGACACAGGTCTCAAACTGTAGTTCAGGGTGGCCTGGAACTCACTTTTCATTGCTGGGGATTGAACCCAGGACCTTGCATATAGTAGCTTTGTGTCCAGGTCAACAACAAATCTTTCTTGAGGAGAGACATAGTATAGGTAATCTTCTTAGTTTGCCACATCAATGCATGACAATAGAAACCCCCAATTTAATTTAATTGGTTTCTTTGTGTGTGTTTGTGCAGACCTGAGTGTGGAGATCAGAGGACAACTGTTATTCATCTGTTTTCTCTTCCCACCACAGGAGTTCTGCAGATCAAACTCAGGTGTGTGGCAAGCCCCTTCATCTGCTGAGCCATTTCACTGGCCCATTTTTAAAACAAAAGAAAAGGCTGGGCATGATGCATGCTGGCATGGTGTGGTGGTGCACGCCTGGTCTAGTAAGTCCCAGAATCTCTAGGTTGCTCCAGCTGTCTCAAAACAAGAACAGGGGCTGCAGAAATGGCTCAGTGGTTAAGAGTAGTGACTGTTCTTCCAGAGGTCCTGAGTTCAAATCCCAGAAACCACATGGTGGCTCACAACCACCTGTAATGGGATTTGATGCCCTCTTCTGGTATGTCTAAAGACAGCTACAGTGTACTCATATAAATAAATTTAAAAAAAAAAAAAAAAAAAAAAAGAACAGAAGAGGAGAAGGAGGGGGGTTGGGGATGGGATGGGAGGTGGGAAACAAATAGAAAAGCTACTATGTGCTAGTAGAGAAATAAAAAGACACACTCAGGATAAAAGGAAGTTCTCAAGCCAGACATAGTGGTGTGCACTTGGTAGGCTGAGGTAGGAAGAATGCAAGAACAGGTTAGCCTGTGTATAAGAACCCCTCCCCCAGCCCCCATCTCAAAAATTAAAATAACTGAAAATCCAAGATTAACTGACACAGCTGTATAAAGACCTTGTTAGGGGGCATGTATGTGTACACATACCCACTGAATTCTTGCCTCTATGGACCATCATCTTGAAGCCACTAAGGATGCCACCTTCTTGCCTCTAGAGGCTGGGCGTTGGTATATTTCCTGAGCTTGCAAGATGCTGCAACCTTCAGAAATAGTGCCAAAAGACCAAGGGCAGTTTTCCTGAGTTAAGAGCTTGCCATTCTCATTCTTGGCTTCTGCCCAAGCCTTGGCCTCTGTCGCCATGATCCCCAGTTCATGTATTGGGCTCCTTTCAAGGAGTATGACTGGTGAAGGCCCAGCTCAGCTGGTGCCTGGCCGATTAGGGCTTGTTTGTCTAGGCCACCGCCCTCTCACTCTTGCCCCATAGTGGCTAACTGACCCTAGACACTGGCCAGTTTCTGAGCCAAGGCCTCCACCCTCTTCTGCCTTCTCCCATCATCCCATCCTCCCCTTGGCTAAAACCTCAAGCCCTGCAACCTAGCTCTCTGTTGACAAGCAGAGGCTGTGACATTGAGCAAAATCAATGTGACCAGCTCTTGGTGTTCCTGCTCTGGGCTGCGGAGACAGGACAAGAACTCTCTAGACTTGGCTCTTTGTCCTCTTTCCTTTCTTTCTTTCTTTCTTTCTTTCTTTCTTTCTTTCTTCCTTTTCTTCTGATGTGGAAATTGAGAGAAGAAAAGAATGGGGACTCTGTCCAAAGGTAACTAGAGCAGTAAACACACAGAGATACTAAGCCCTGTCTGAGACCCAAACATAGCTGTTTGCCCTGGAAACTCCTCACAACAGGACCTCTGGCCCTTTGTTCCTTTCCTCAGGCTGTTACACTCCTGTTCTCTTCCAAAGGTGCTCCTGCCCACCCATATTCCACCCCAACTTTGGAGGCCTCAGTGAGAACTCCATCTGTCCCTGAATGCTGACAGCTAGAAGATAGCTTGTCTTCCTAGAATTCGGGGGTCTGATTATCACCCGACGGTAGTCTTTCTGTGAAGAAAAGGAGAGGAATAGGCTAGACTTGCCTGTCTCTTCTCCATGGCATGAGACCTAGACATCACTTCTGTACATGCCCACCCATGAAGGCTGACTGGCTCATTGTTCATCTAAGGAGCAGAAAGAGGCTGAGCGTGAGAGGATATGTGTAATTTAAATATGAAAAGAGGAGTGTAATGTTTTTGGGGGGCAGGGGTGTTCTGGAATAAAGGGAATGGGAGGCCCGTAGGTGCTCTTTCTCAGGCGGGCGACAGGCCCACCTTAGTCCCCTAATCCATCCCTGTAGGTGGAGTCTGAGGAGGAACCGACAGGTCTTGTGTAGCGAAGTGAGCTGTGTGGGGAAGGGGTGAGGACAAGGTTGTTCGCGAGCCTCCAGATCGAGGAGCCAGGTGAGCAAAAGCCAAGCACCACCCTTGGGTGGTCGCTGTCCGGAGGATCACCCCCTGCGAAGGAAACCCCGCCCCCGCGGCTCCTGCGCGCCCCGCCCAGGCCCGCAGCGCGGCTGCAGCGCAAGGGGCGGAGAGGCACAGCGCGGCGAGAGGACCAGACGCCCAGGTCGCCTGCATCCAGTGCCGCAGGACACCGAAAGCGCATCTTCGCCGGGGCGTCCCAGCTGTTCCCTTGGCCCCAGCGACAGATCACCTGTCCTCTGCCTCGACCCCAGCCCAGCGTTTCCTTCCTCCGGAGCACACGCTACCCTTGCAGTCGGAGACGCGCCCAGCCCCTCGTCGTCGACCACCATGGCGGAGACTAACAACGAATGCAGCATCAAGGTGCTTTGCCGATTTCGGCCCCTGAACCAGGCAGAGATTCTGCGGGGGGACAAGTTCATCCCCATTTTCCAAGGGGACGACAGCGTCATTATTGGGGTGAGTACTACATCCGAAGGAAATTAGAGGAGGGGACGGGATGCAAAAATCTTTTCACCCCCAAGACTTAGTCCCTCTGCCTGTCATCCTGCAGCAGCTCCGGGATGCTCAGCCTCCATCCTCTCCGCCGCAGCCCCTCCTCTCCCCTGCATCAGGATGGCTGGGTGTGGCCTGCCTAGGCCTGCAGCCAAGTCTCTGCAGAGTGGGAGGGGGCTCCTTCCCCGTCATCAGGAGCCCCAACTTGTCTTTGCTACTCTCTTGCAATGTTCCCACCCCTTAGAGCCAGTCCCCTGCCTTTGTGATGTTTTCCCTCTCCTCTAGAGAAAGCGCGTTTCCCCTTTGTTATTGGCTCTCATCTCTACCCTAACCCCCACGAAGGGAGGGGAAGGTTGGTGGATGGGCTAGATCGGAAATGAGAAGTCTAGGGTCTCTGTGGAGGAATGAATGGGAGTGGGTTCTAGGACCAGCCCTTCATCATCGGCTCTAGTAGTTGCTGCTTGGACTTGGGGGTGGGGAGGAGCACAAATCTGGTGAAGGGTTTTCTGGGAAAGCAATACATGGATGCCACACCCAATTGGAGAGTTAGCCTCTAGAATCCTAAGGGCCTGTGTGCCTTTCTATTCCGAGTATAGTATCAAGAGGATTTCAGATCCTAAGCCCTCCCAAGTCAAAGTGTCCAAATTCTGAGTTCGTACACAGTTGCTTATTCATCTCAGTCTTGAAGATCCACTACAGTGTAGTAGTTGAGGGCTACCTCATCATGGCAGCCCTCCCCCAAGGAGAATTAATACTTTCTGTGTACTTGGTGTTCTGTGCTTAGGACTGAGTTCTCAGGATTGCAGTAGGTAGTGTTCACACTTCCATTTTGCAGACGGGGAGATTGAGGTCCAAGGAAGTTGAATGACTTTCTCAAGGTCATGCTTAGACTCCGTAGATCCGCTTGTCTACAGAACTGAACTCGAATCTGCGACTCCAAAACTCACATGTTTCTCCTTTATGCTACCCCACCTCCCCAGATTTCTGTTCCAGACGGTTATCTGTGGTGGCCTAAAGGGCTGCTCTCTCGGTCTTACCCCTTCTGCCTTTCTTAGGGTGAGAGGATCTGTCGGGCTTTGGGGGTACTGAGCCAAGAAGTCGTTGCCTGTATCAGAAGGTAGGAGCAGCTGTGAGGGCAGTCCTCAAGGTCAGGAAGATTCTTGAGTGCCTTGGTCCACGGTGCTTGGCATAAAGCAGCTGGAAAGGAGACAACCTGGACGTTCTGAGTTAGGCAAAGCAAGTGTGTCTAGGAGAAGCTCCAAGCTCCTACCCCTAGCCTGTCATAGTCTCACAGAGGGAACTCGGTGGGTGTTTTTGTAGTGTGTGTGCTTTTGCCCCACGAGAGTATCTCTTTTTTGCCTGAGGGACCCTAGGCTTTGCTGTTTGGTCAGTGTGGCCAAGTTAAAATAAAGTCCCGATCAAGCCCAGGGATCCCCCTCTCTCTGAGTAACCTGGCCGGCTGGCTTTAAGTGGAGAATTTGCAACTTGAGGCCCCTTTAAGTTATAAAGACTGAAAACCAGGAAAGAGTAGCCATGGGAAGGAAGTCCACTCGGGTCTACTTTAAAGCTATTCCCTTGTTCCAGACTTATCCACTAGATGAAGATGGACTCCTTTAGGCTCTGTGGGCCATCCTGGTATGAGATGGGTCCTGGCCCGTGAGACGCGAGGGAAAGAGTGGGGATGAAAAGAAACCCATGACTCCCTGGTAACACAGTTTCTGTCTCAGCTCCATAGCTGATCTCCTCATACTGTCCTGCCAGTCCGTGTAGGGCTATAACTCAGTCTGGATCTCTCCTTGCCCAAGGCCTCCTGTTAGTCTCTTACTCTGGATGTAAGTTCTTACAGGGGCTATTTTGTCTCAGACAACATCCTTAGAACTGCCTGCATTCTGGACATTCATCCTTCACTCAGCCAAAGGATGGCCACAGGGTTTTGAGGAGTCCTTGGAGGCTCCAGTAGGGCCACAGCAATTCCCTCCCACCTCTCCCTTGTTTTCTACTCCAGCTTTCTCGGGGAGCCAGCTAGGGGAGCTGCCTGGAGTGGAAGAAGCCACTTCGGAATGTCTGGGAAGATGAGGGAGGACTAGCTGGGGCCGAGTGGGAGAAGATAACTCCCCAGCAGCCCTGCTCCCTCCTGTGACGTGTTCCCCTCTCCTTGCTCTAGGCTTCAGAGGCCCTTCTGTTCCTGGGCTGCATTTGGCTTGCAGAGGGTAGGACAGCAAGATGGAGAGACAGCTCTGTAGGTCTCGTCTCTCTCTGGAGTCTAAGGGGTGGGATTTGACAAAGTCAGCAGCCCTTGTCATAATAGAAGGCTGGTGGAACACTATGTGTGAGCTGTTGTCTTGGTTTGCTCTTTTACACTTAGAATCTGGTCTGACGTTTTCACTGGGCTCATGTGTCTCTCTGGCTTTCCTCATCTTTGTTCCTGCCTGGACCACATCGGTGCCAGATGTGGGGGAGGGGAAAGCAAGGAATCAATCAAAGTCAGTCTTTCCCCCAGCCCCCTTTTCAACTGTCCAAAGCTTCTTTCCTTAGGTCTCCCAAAAGATAAGTGAATTCTGCTTTTGGGGTTTTGAGACAGGGTTTCTCTCTGTAGCCTTGAATGTCCTGGAACTCACTCTGTAGACCAGGCTGGCCTTGAACTCACAGAGATATACTTGCCTCTGCCCCTCTGCCCCTCTTCCTCTGCCTCTGCCCCTCTGCCCCTCTGCTCCTTTTCCTCTGCCTCTGCCCCTCTGCCCCTCTGCCCCTCTGCCCCTCTGCCTCTCTGACCCTCTTCTCCTCTGCCCCTCTGCCTCTCTG
>JADRCD010211563.1:21125-45174 GCA_019843815.1 Montemys delectorum | reverse complement strand
TCCCCTCTTCCCCTCTGCCCCTCTGCCTCTCTGCCTCTCTGACCCTCTTCCCCTCTGCCCCTTTGCCTCTCTGACCCTCTGCCCCCCTGCCTCTGCCCCTCTGCCCCTCTGCCTCCCAAGTGCTGGGATTAAAGACATGCACTACCGCTGCCTAGATGTTTTTTCAGACACTTCTTTATTTTGTTGTATGGTGGGTTTGTATGATACCTGTGGTAGCTATGCATGTGCCACAGCACACACGTAAGGGTCAGAGGACAGCTTTCAGGAGTCAATGTCCTTCTTCCCCCTTGTAGGTCCTGAGAATTGAACTAATAATGCCAGGCAGCACCGTCACCCACTGGACCATCTCTCTGTCCCGGTTTTGTTCTGTTTTGTTTTTGAGACAGACCTTCCCATATGCCTCGGCGCAGTCTGGAACTCTATGTATTCCAGGCTGCACTTTATCCATCCTTTGTCTCAGCCTCCTGAGTGCAGGGATTGCAGGTATGTGCTACCATAGTGACTTCGAGAGTCCTGAAGGGAAAGGAAGGGTCTCTTTAGCTTTGAGGGGAGTGTCATAAAGGAAGATGCTGAGTTGAGGCAGTGCTCACTGTGGCTAGTGTCTCTCAAGCGTTACCATGGCAACAACCCCCAAGGATGTCCCCACAGAATAGGGCCTGGTGCTTGAAGATTTGGGTTCTACCAAAGGCTTTCTCAACAACTAAGTAGGTCTCTAGATCCCTAATCTTGGCTCCCTTTAAAATCAATCAGCACATGTGATGCAAAACCATAACGGGATCTTCGGACCTTTCCTGAGCCAGTGGACACACTAATGAAAGGACGCAGAGTGCTTTCAAAGACAGCATGGCGCCTGGCTGTGGGATTTTTGTGGAGAGAGTCTCCATAGAAGGCTAGACGGAGCATGTGGAGCTTGCAGGGCTGGGAGAGAACATCCCTGAGGTGGGGAGACTGCAGGTCACCATTCAGCTTCTGAAGCTTTGCCATTTGTTGGTGTACAATTACTAGGGGAAGGAAGGTGAAGGAGGCTCCCTGAAGAATTAGGGGAGAACCCCTCCTGCAGTGGGTCCAGGCTAGACAAGGTGAAAGGCTGATTCTACTTGAAAACACTTTGAGAAATGCAGCCTGGGGAGGGGAGGGCCTTGCAGCAAACAGGCAAAGCTGTGAGGAGGAGGAGGAGGAGGAGGAGGAGGAGGAGGAGGAGGAGGAGGAGGAGGAGGAGGAAGAGGAGGAGGAGGAGGAGGAGCTGACGCACAGGTGGCATTTGCTGTTCCTTGGTCACTCTGGGATGGAAACTGTACTCACTGTATCATAGCTTCCTGACTGTGGGCAAGTTGCTAGACCACTCCGAGCTTCAGTTTCCTCATTTATAAAGTAAGAATAACAATACTTAACTCTTAGTATTATTGTACTCATTACATGAGACAACGTGCACAAACTGCACCATGCTAACAAGCACATGATAAATCATCTCTGCTTTTAAGTTTTGCTTGGGGAGTTGGAGTGTATGTAGTGTGTGCTTGTGTATGTGTGCATATACACGTATGTGTGTGAGAGTGAGCATGCACTTATCCCTACATACAGAAGCCAGAGGAAGACGTCTGTGTCCTCGCCTGTCTCTGGCCACCTGTCCCCTTGAGACAGTCTCTTACTGAATCTGTAGTTACTCTTGTGGCCTGGGATCCCCTGGGATCCACCCGTCCCTGCCTCCTAATACTAAGGTTACAGGCACACACAGCCATGCCCAGCTTTTACATGGGTGTTGGAGATTTGATCCAGGTCCTTTCACATGCACAGCAGTGCTCACTCTTACCAGATCACCTCTCAACCTGGAGGTGGGGTACACATACCACAGAACACCAGTGCAGGCCACAGGACAATGTGCAGGAGTTCAGTTCTCTCCTCCCACCCAGTGAGTCCTGTGACTGGAACTCAGGCAGTCAGGCGATTTGGCAGCAGACACCTTTATCTGCTGAGCCATCTAGCCAGCCCCAGTTCATTATTTTTTGAGACAGGTTCTTGCCGTGTGACCCTGGCTGGCCTAGAACTCACTGTGTAGTCCAGAGTGGTTCACGTTCAGGCTTGAGGCCACCTTCCTGCCTTAGCCTCTTGAGTGGCATTGTGGATGTGTGCCCCCAAATAAACAGATTAACAGCTAAAAAGTTAGCTGAGCATTGTGGTGCACCTCCTGTGAATCCTAGCACTTGGCAAGCTAAGGCAGGAAAATTGGAACTTTGGGGCCAACTTGGACTCTACAGAGATTGTGTCTAAAAACGAGTGAAGAAGCCAGGTGATAGTGGCACACGCCTTTAATTCCAGCACTTGGGAGCAGAGGCAGGCAGATCTCTGAGTTTGAGGCCAGCCAGGGCTACACAGAGAAACCTTGTCCCCCAACACCGAAAACAAAAAACCAAACCAACCAAACAAACAAACAAAAGGTGGGGAAGGGATAGCTGAGGGGATAGCTTAAGAGCACTGGCTGCTCTTACCTGGGGTCAGTCCCCAGAACCCACATAGGAACTCACAACTGTCTGTAACTCCAGTTCCAGGGAATCAACTACCCTTTTCTGGTCTTCATGGGCACTGGGCATGCAGATGGTACACATACATATATATATATTCAGGTAAAGAAACACTCATGCCGGGCGGTGGTGGCGCACGCCTTTAATCCCAGCACTTGGGAGGCAGAGACAGGTGGATTTCTGAGTTCGAGGCCAGCCTGGTCTACAGAGTGAGTTCCAGGACAGCCAGAGCTACACAGAGAAACCCTGTCTCGAAAAAACAAACAAAAAACAACAACAACAACAAAAAGAAACACTCATATGCATACAATAAAAGTAAGTAAAATACTTTGTCTACGTTGTATCTCTGCACAAGTCTAATTTGGAAGTGCTAACTACTTTGCCCTCTTATTAAGGGTTTCACACAAACCTCTGGGCCTGCAGTAGCTCTTCCTCGTCCATGTCTGTCTATTCAACAGACACAGCGAGTGGCTGGGCTCCAGAGACTCTGCTTGGTGTTGGAAATATGGAGGGACATTGTCCTTGGGGAAATTCTAGATCTGGGTGGAGATCTGAAACTTCAGGAGCAGCCTGGGCAGAGGCAGCAGTGGATCCTCAGAAAGGCACCTTCTAGCAGGGTGTGGCACTTGGAAGCCTGGAGGCAGGAACAAGGAGTGTGAATCCCAGGCCAGCCTGGGCTGTCTAGCCAGGTCCTGTCAGAAACAAACAAATGGTGTTTACCAGCTCTGTGTTGATTTCTTTACCAAAGGATCTTCCAATGACGATCCCTTAAAACACACTACAGAGCAGGCTGTGGCGGTGCACACCTTAACCCAGCACTCTGGGAGCAGAGACCCGAGAATCTCTGTGAGTTCCAGGCCAGTCAGGACTACACAGTGAAACCCTGCCCTCAAACCAAAACCAAAACCAAAACCTCACAACATACCAACAAAACAAAAATGATGTGTAGCTCAGACTGACCTCTTGGTGATCCCCCTGCCTCAGCTGCCCAGTGCTGAGATTACAGGCATGTACCACCATGGCTAGCTGATAAAAATCTTAGGATACATCACTTAAGATAGAGGCAGGAAGACCATCTTTGAGGCCATGGGGCTGCTGGGCTACATACAAAACAAATGAAAAACCCAACACAATAAAAAAGAGCTAGAGATTGGAGTTGACTTGGAGTTGAGGGGCCAGGCAAGAAGTAGGAAGTAATGAACTCATAATATTTGTCATGGCTGATCACAAGAATGGCAAATGCACCCATTTCTTAAGTTTTGAGTGTCTTTTATTTTTATCCTTCTCACAGGCCGGAGAGCCCAGTCCATCTTCCCTCTCCACGCCTTTCCAGTCTGGGTTAGATAAAGGGTTCCCAGGCACTCCTCAGCTTCAGCATTTGGAGAGCGCCCGCCATTTTATTCATCCAGCGCTTTCTGGAATCCTACCACTGGGAATGTTTTGAACCAGTGTGTGTAGATTTGCGTGTGTTGGTTCCCGTGTTCCCCGGGGGGGGGGGGGGGGGGTGGGCGGGCCCAGGCTGGCTGGAAAGTTATATTTAGCCCCCTTTGGCTGGATGCCTGGCTTCAGGCCACAGGATGGAGAAACATTGGTGGAGAAGAGAGGTGCACCATTGGTCTGAGATAGACACACTGTGTTTCTGTTCCTGGCCACTGGGTGGAAGAAACGTGAATGTGGATCAAAGTTAGAGAACTAAGGTAGACTTAAAAAAAAATTACATTGGAAACAATATAATTATAAATGTAATACATTTAATTGTTGGCAAAGTTAAAGACAAAAAGCACATAGAAGATAAAAAAAAACAATCTTACTTTACCATTCTAAGGAAAAAAATTTTTATTTCATGTTTGATTTCTGTTCTTCTTTTGTTGGTTTTAGGGGGAGCTGTTTTTCTTGATTTTTTTTATCTCTTTAAAAATGTTTAAATTACATTTTTAAAAAATTTATTCTGTGGGTGTATGTGTGTGTGTAAGCATGTTTGTGTACCATGGCACCCAGGTAGTCAGAGAACCACTTGCAGAAAGCAGTCTCATCTATTGTGTGGGGATCAAGCTCAGGTGTTCAACAACCTTGATATAACTCAGGCTAGCCTTCAATTTACAGCAGTCCTCCTGCCTTAGCCTCCTGAGTGCTGGGGTTATAGGTATGTACCAGCATGCCTTGCTCATCTTATAATTTTGGTGTTTGTTTTTCCAAGACAGAGTTTCTCTGTGTAGCCCTCACTATCCTGGAACTCACTCTGTAGACCACAGCATGGAACTCACAGAGAACCACTTGTTTCTGTCTCCTGAGGGCTGGGATTAAAGGCATGTGCCACCACTGCCCAGCTCATTTTATAGTTGTTAATCTAAACTTTCAATAAGTTTTATAGGGAGATATAACAAAATTCAAATAATAGAGGTTTTTAATTTATTTATTATTATACATAAGTACACTGGTGTCTTCAGATGCACCAGAAGAGGGCATCAGATCTCATTACAGGTGGTTGTGAGCCACCATGTGGTTGTTGGAATTTGAACTCAGAACCTTCAGAAGAGCAGTCAGTGCTCTTCCACTGAGCCATCTCTCCAGCCCCAATAATAGAAATTATATAATGAAAAGTAATCCTGGAGCTGGCAAGATGGCTCAGCAGTTAAGAGCACTGACTGTTCTTCCAGAGGTCCTGAGTTCAATTCCCAGAAACCACATGACCATCTATAATGGTATCAAATACCCTCTTCTGGTGTGTCTGAAGACAGACAGCTACAGGATACATACTCAAATTAAAAATAAATAAATAAATAAATAAATAAATTATTTTTCTTTTTTGGTTTTTCGAGACAGGGTTTCTCTGTGTAGCCCTGGCTGTCCTGGAACTCACTCTGTAGACCAGGCTGGCCTAGAACTCAGAAATCTGCCTGCCTCTGCCTCCCAAGTGCTGGGATTAAAGGCGTGCCACCACTACCCGGCTAAATAAATCATTTTTTAAAAAAGTAATCTTACTTTGTACTTCTCTTCCTTGGCCTCTTTCTTTCAGAAAACACTGCTACCAGTTTCTGTGGACACTTTCAAAAACATATACATTTATAATCAAGTGCCTGCCCACACTATATTCACTTAGAATCAAGTATATAAGTACAACCATGCATTACATACATTTACAACCAACCATATATGTCCATGCACGCTGTCTTAGTTAGGGTTATTATTGCTGTGATAAAACGCCATGACCAAAAGCCAGCTAAGGAAGAAAGGGTTTATCTGGCGTATGCTCCCTCAGCTGTTCATCACTGGGGAGTCAGCCAGGAACTCAGATGGGGCACGAACCTGGAGGCAGGAGCTGATGCAGAGGGCTTGCTCCCCATGGCTTGCTCAGCTGGCTTTCTTATAAAATGCAGGACCACCAGCCCAAGGTTGACGCCACCCACAATGGGCTGCGCCCAGCCCTCGTCACTGATTAAGATGCTCTTCGGGCTTCCATTACAGTTTGACATTGTGAAGGCTTTTCTCAAGTGAGACTCTGCCCGCTCAGGTGACACATAGAACTAGTCAGCACACATACGTTTTTTTGTATATATGCTAGCATACTATACATGCTATTTTGTGCTTTAAAAAAAATAACCTTTGCTAGGCTGTGGTGGTGCACGCCTTTAATCCCAGCACTTGGGAGGCAGAGGCAGGCAGATTTCTGAGTTTGAGGCCAGCCTGGTCTACAGAGTGAGTTCCAGGACAGCCAGGGCTACACAGAGAAACTCCATCTCCATAAACCAAAACTAAAAATAATAACAACAACAACAACAACAACCTTTGAGCCTTGGAGATCTTTCCATATCAGCATACACTCCATCTCATCCAGCGTATGAGCAGCTAAGTAATTGTCTGGGGTATCTGGGAGGCTTCTCCCCTGGGCACTGACGCCTACCCCACGCATGCTAAAAACTTCAGACTTGGGGCTGGAGAGGTGGCTTAGGGGTTAAGAGCACTGGCTGCTCTTCCACAGATCCTGGGTTCAGTACCTAGCACTCAACCTGATGGCTCACATCCGAGGCCCTCTCCTGGGGTGTCTGAAGACAGCCAAGCATACTCATATACATTAAATAAATAAATAAATAAATCTTTTAAAAGGAAACAACTTCAGACTTTCTGGGCTGAGTGTGGTGCCTCCCACCTTTAGCTTTAGCACTTGGGAGGCAGAGGCAGGAGGATCTCTGAGTTCAGGACGAGCATGGTCCACAGTGAACGCCAAGCCACCCAGAACTAATTACTGAATGTTCCCGAAAACAAAAATAGTAGATTTTCTGATTGTAAAAAAAAAAAAGTTTTCTTATTTTTGGAAAAAATTTTTGTTGTTGTGGTTGCTGCTGCTGCTGTTGTTGTTGTTTAGACAGGGTCTCACTCTGTAGACCAGGCTAGCCCTCAAACTCACAGAAATCTTCCGGTCTCTGCTGCCATTCTGAGTGCTAGGAGTGGGCTGGAGAGACAGCTTAGACTTAAAGACTAGGCTCACAAAGCGATGAGACATGGGTCGCCAAGACTGTAGAAAGGTTTTCAGTGAAAAGCAAAATAAAACAACAACAGCCATAAGCCTAACGTCAGAGCAGGGTGGCAGCTCCCCCTGCTGTCCCAGCCTTCCTTCTGGAGACTAAACCAGAAGGCCTCACCATGGATTGACGGTTAGCCCGGACTACAGCGTGAAGTCCTGTCCCCAAGATCAATCAAATGAAAAAAAAAAAAAAAAAAACCATACGGATGGAGGATGACTGCTATTAGTATGTCTTCCTATGCAGGATAGATATATATACACACATATATATGTATATATATGGTGTTTGTCTATGTATACATATATCTATATGTATGTATAACTATATATTTATACATATATGTATATAAATACATATATAGATACATTTATTATATAATACACATATATGTATATACAATGAATCTTTAAAAAAATTTATTCTTTTTTTGTCTGCTATTCTTGGCCCTATCCCATCTTCTTTCTTTCTGTGCTGAGGCTAATGGGATCTCAGGGTCCCAGGTATGTTACACACTCACTGGACCACAATCCAATTTATCACTGACTTTCTTCTGGTTTTATTTAGTACAAACCTCTGGAGTGAACATTTTTTTCTACCCATCTTTTATCACGTCAGTAAGTGTTCTTGCAAACTGCATCCCTAGCATGGGAATCTTGGTATAGAGTATTAATATTTAAGCACTTAATGGAACAGGATGACTTGCTAAAACCGGTTTGCCACACCCAATTAAGGAGCTCCTTCTTCAACTCTTCTCCTTTGTGAATTCCATTTCCTGGCTTTATTCTTTTTAAGTGTAACTTAATATTTTGGTGACGGGATCAAACCCAGGGTCTTGCCCTTGCTATAGTGGGTGTTCTAAACAAGCTTTTCAGCCCCGCTGTTTCCTGGGGTTTGGATGCGTTGATTATGGAACAACCAAATAAATACTTTTGGCTGGTTTTAACCAAAAGCCATATTTAATTTTTTTAAATGTTTTTGGTTCAGTCGTTAGCTTTGAACTCCTTATGTAGCTGAGGATGGTCTCGGGCTTCCGATCCTCCAGCATCCATGTCCCTAGTGCTAGGTGTACAGGCATGAGCTCCCACACCTAGTTCATTCAGCGCTGGGGATCAAATCCAGGAACACTCTACCAACTGTACATTTCCAGCCCCAATTTAAAAATTAATTTTGCTGCTTCTTGACATGTATGGTGTTTTGCATGCGTGTATGTCAGCACTACGTGCATGCCTGGTGCACATGGAGGCCAGAGAGGCCACCAGATTCCCTGGATCCCATGCTACAGAGAGTTGTGAGCCGCCATATGGGTGTTGGGAAATGAGCCAGGTCTTGTGGGAGAGCAGCCAATGCTACCACTGAACCATCTCTCCCCTCAAAGATTTTTTTTTTTTTTTTTTTTTTTTTTTGGAGACAGGATCTTACTATGCAGCACTGATAGGAACTCACTATATAGACTAGCCTCAAACAACCAGCGATCCTGCTGCCTTAACTGGGATGAACTGCCATTTGCAGCTGGTAGTTTTTATGTTTAAAAAAAAAAAAGTTTCTCCTTTGTGCAAAGAAATATAAGGGAAAAAAACACATTATTGTGTAATCTTTGAAATTAATATTTTATATCTTTTCTTGAGAACTTCATACATGTACACAATACAATGTAATCTGATCCACCCCCACTTCTCTCCTCCAGCTCCTCCCATGTGCACCCCCAATATGTTTCCCTCGAGACTTTTTTGTTGTTGTTGATACGTTCAATTAGTTCTGAACCAGCGGAGCGTGGAAAAACCTGCCAGTGGGAAGATTTTTGAGTCTCCCTTCCCCATCAGCTAGCAGGCTGCCAGCAGCTCCTCCGTGAGGGGCGTGGCATGCCGCCCCTTCTATGCTGGACTTTGGCTCCCTTGTGTTTACCGTTGGCCTTGTAGTGCTGACCACAGCCACTGTGAGCTCTGAGACAGACAAGTCATAGCCAGAAGACAGCATTTCACAGTTCATCCGATCCTCCAGCACATATATCTTCTGTTCCTCTTCCTCAAGGTACCCTGAGTCTGGAATAGTGGGTGGGAGCTTTGATACAAATGTCCCATTTAGGGATGAGCATTCAGTACCTTTTCCTTAGTCTGGCAGCTCTGAAGCACCTTAACTCCTGATGCCCTTCCGACTCTGAGCACCTGGACTCACATGTACATACACATACATAAACACATAATTAAAAAATAAAAATAAATAATTGTCATTGTGGGTTTTGGTAGTTTGTTTTTTTTGGTTTGAGACAGGGTATACCCCAGCTGTCCTGGAACTCACTCTGTAGACCTCAGTCTACCTCTGCCTTCTGAGTGCAGATGGTAAGGCATGAGCCACCACACCCAGCTAAAATAAATCTTTACATTTTTTTAAACATTTACTTATTGGGCTGGAGAGAAGGCTCAGCAGTTAAGAGCACTGGCTGCTCCTCCAGAGGTCCTGAGTTCATTCCCAGCAACCCCATGGTGGCTCACAACCATCTGCAGTGGGATCTGATACTGTCTTCTGGAGTGTCTGAAGACAACTACAGTGCACTCACATATATAAAAATTAATTATTTAAAAATAATAAGATTCCTAAGTGGCTCCTTATTTAATTAAAAACATTTATTTATTTGTATATATGAGTGTTCTATTTGTACGTATAGCTGCATGATAGAAGAGGGCCTTGTAGTCTCAACACTTGAAAAGCAGAGGAAGGATTGCTGTAAGTTCAAAGCCAGTCTGGTCTACATCAGGAGTTATAGGGTAGCCAGGGCTTTATAGGGTAGCCTTGGCTGTCCTGGAACTCACTCTGCAGACCAGGCTGAACTCACAGAATCCGCCTGCCTCTGCCTTCGCAGTGCTGGGATTAAAGGCGTGCGCCACCACAACTGCCCAGCAAGTTAAGGACTTTCGTAAGCTTCGCTGGAAATGAAACTCAGGTCGTCTGCAAGAGCAGAGCATGATCCTGACATCTGAGCCACCTCTCCAGCCCCTGTACAGCTCAGTAGAGGAAGACATCTGTAAATGTTGAGGTTCCTTTCCCGTTAATGAGTCCATCCTCGCTTTCCAGGTTTCTTTTGTCTTCTCCGTCTGATTTCCCAGGAAAGCGTTTGGGCTTAGTGGGATGCTCGAACGTTGCATCCAGACAAGGATCCCCTTACTCAGCCTCACTATATGACACTCCTTGGTGACCCTACAACACAGCACACGCCCGCTGTGAGCGGTAAACTCGGCTTCTCTCCACAGGCTCTCTTACCTCCCACCATCCCATGTGTTGTGTTTGTGTTTCCAGGGCTAGAGAGGGGGACACCTCGCGCTGGCTGATGGAAAGGTGTGCGATATCCCTCTTCCATGCCACTCTCCTACTCACGTGTGACCTGTTTTATTTCCCCTCCAGGGAAAGCCATATGTCTTTGACCGCGTATTCCCCCCAAACACGACTCAGGAGCAGGTTTACCACGCCTGTGCCATGCAGATCGTCAAAGGTAAGAGAAGTGTCTTCAGAATGTATTTCCCGTGTCCACCATTACCCACCGCCACTACCAGGCAGCCTTCTCTGCTTTCTCTTTCAGATGTCCTTGCTGGTTACAATGGCACAATCTTTGCTTATGGACAGACATCCTCAGGGAAAACACATACCATGGAGGTGAGGGTTCTGACTTAGGAGTTGGGGGGTTTGAGGAAGGTTCACAGAAGATCAAAAACCTTATTGGGAAAAATCTAGGAGTCGGAGGTAAGCTGAATCGGAGACAAATGGGTCTGGAGGATGAATGAGGTGCAATGTGGGAGGGAGGTTTAGAGGCATCCCTTCAGCCCCCAAAACTTCCACTCCCTCTCGTGACTCGTTGTCCTCCTTTTATCTAGAAAACCGGCAGCATGGTAGTCTGAGTGCTGCTCAGTTATCAGCTTCCATTCACAGGCAGCCGTGGTGGTGACCTTCTCTCAACTGAGGATGCCCCTCACATCACTGCCCATCCCCGTGTCCCCAGTGACCTCTGAATTGTCTCTCTGTGAGCCTCAACCTTACTCTGGTGTGCCTTCACTCCTCAGGGGAAGCTGCACGACCCCCAGCTGATGGGCATCATTCCCCGGATCGCTCGAGACATCTTCAACCACATCTACTCCATGGATGAGAACCTTGAATTCCACATTAAGGTGATCAGCATGTGACTGCTGGGGGCCTCCAATGGGAACTGAGAAGACCCAGCAAAAGCCATCTAAAGCTTTACCCTGATTACCCCACCTTCCCATCAAGAGTGTCCTCTCTGGCACTTTCCCAGCCACCACTGTCCTGGAGCCTGTATTGGTTGGGGATTCCTGTGTTAGAGTTAAGATCACCCACTTGGGGCTGGAGAGATGGCTCAGAGGTTAAGAACACTGGTTGCACCAGGCAGTGGTGGCACACGCCTTTAATCCCAGCACTTGGGAGGTAGAGGCAGGCGGATTTCTGAGTTCGAGGCCAGCCTGGTCTACAGAGTGAGTTCTAGGACAGCCAGGACTACATAGAGAAACCTTGTTTCAAAAAACCAAAAAAGAAAAAAAGAACACTGGTTGCTCTTCCAGAGGACCTGGCTTCAATTCTCAACACCCACATGGTGGCTCACAACCATCTCTATCTCCAGTTCCAGGGGATCTGATGGGCTCTTGTCATGAATACACACATAAAAATAAATAAAATTAAAACAACAACAATAGCAGCCCTTCTCACACCACCCCCTTCCTCCCTAACCAGGTGTCTTACTTCGAGATTTACCTGGATAAGATCCGTGACCTTTTGGATGGTGAGTACTTGGTTACAGGCGTGTGAGGAGGCAAGAACAGAGAGACCACCTCCATCCAGAGATTGGTTGCAGTTGAGCATCCAGGATGGGTTTTTTTTTTTCAGTTTTATTAAAAAAAAAAAAAAGTTTATTAAAAGGTGCAGAAGATCCTGTGGTGCAGACAGGATTACCAAATGTGCCCATCCGGAACAAAATTGGCAGATGTATCACTTGGGCTATTTGCTTTCAGGGTGGCTGGAGACTCCTCTGGGAACACAGCCTCCTCTGCTGCCACCAACACAACCTGCAGTCCTGCAGTCAGTTCTCAGAACTTGAAAGGGACACCCTCATGGAAGGCCACGGCTGCTGGTGGTCTTCCGCTCTAAATCCCTAACCTAGGGGTACAGCAGTTGTTAAAGTTCAGATCAAGTTAAACTGAAACACCAGCCACTGGTGTGAGCTTGACTGAAGTCAAGGACATGCCTCCTCACACCACAGCCCTGCAGCTCTGCTCTCCACAGACTTTCAGTCCAGAACGGTGGCATCTTGGCTGTAAGCCTAGCTACTCAGGAGGCTGAGGCAGGAGGACTGTGATTTTGAGGCCACCTTGGGCAACTTAGCAAGAGTGTGTGTCAATAGGAAAAAAAGTAAAAAAGGGTGGGTGAACCCCAATTAATATGGAGAAACGGAGGAAGGAGAAGGAGGGATGGGGATCTAGACAGGAAGTAAAGCGTGAGGTTCTATATTCAGTCTTCCGTTTCCAGCTGCAGAAACAAAAACAGGAAAAACAAAACAACACAACAGCAACACCCTCTTAAAGCCTGGGAGAGTCAGGGAGATGAGCTCAAGGCTCAGTGCTGACACACAGAGCCCAAGAATGGCTGGAGTCCCGTGAGGAGGATGGAGGAGTAGAGCGTCCTGTGAACGTGGTGTTTGGGTTTCCATGGGCCGGCTTCCTACCTTTAGCGTGCCCGCAGCGTACCTAGGGGTGGGAGTCCTGGTCTCTCTCACCATGCTCTATCTTGGTTTCAGTGACCAAGACGAACCTGTCTGTGCATGAGGACAAAAACCGGGTGCCGTTTGTCAAGGTGAGAGCCGGGTGGGTTCTTGTGCATGTTGGAGCATCAAGAGTGTTCATGGAGAGGAAGGGATCAGTGGAGGACTCCCCCAAAGGTCCCTTGGGTGGTACGTGGGCAGCTTGATCTGAAGATCAAAGTTTATGGCCCCAACTGTTTGCCTCCTGCAGGGTTGTACCGAACGCTTTGTGTCCAGCCCAGAGGAAATTCTGGATGTGATCGATGAGGGGAAGTCGAACCGTCATGTAGCTGTCACCAGTGAGTGGGGACATAAAGAGCTGTTGGGTCTAGGGGTCTTCTCACCTCTCTTCTGTGCCCACTGGGGGCAAGCGAGCAGGGGAAGAGGGGCCTCCTGCCTATGTAGCCCACTGCCTAGGAAAGGACACTGTAGGGATGGGCCTGGATGCCCTTTCTCTCTCGGTGGGTGGAGTGCGGGCCAGTGGCTCTGAGGCTGAGGGATGCGAATCTCCTGCAGACATGAATGAGCACAGTTCTCGGAGCCACAGTATCTTCCTCATCAACATTAAGCAGGAGAACATAGAGACGGAGCAGAAGCTCAGTGGGAAGCTGTACCTTGTGGATCTGGCCGGCAGCGAGAAGGTTGGCATCTCTGGAGTAAGGCGGAGTGGGGGGCTTGCAAAGGAGTCCTTGGGAGGGAAGGTTTGTCTTTTTAAAAACTGTATTTGAGAGAAAAATAAATTTGGCCCTGTATGGTAGCAATACACGTTTCAATCCAGCACTTGGGAAGGACAGAACGATAGCACAAACCCCTCCCCAGTAATAAGCAAATATTTCACCATTAAAATATATCATAGGGAGATGGCTCAGTATGTGAAGCACTTGTTGTGCAAGCCCTGGGACCTGAGGTCAGGTCTCCAGAAGGCACATAAATCCAGGCATGGCGGTTCAGGTCTGTAATTTCAGGGCTTCTACCGTCAGATGAGTGCTCCTACAGTTAGAGGGAGGTGTGTAATCAGCAGTGAACAGTGAAGGGACCTATCCTTAAACAAGGTAAGCAAGGTAGAAATTGAGGACCCACACCTGAGGCTGTCCTCTGACCACACACACTGTGACATGCTCCCTGGCCCATTCTCTCTCTCTCCTCTCTCTCTCCCTCTCTCTCTCTCTCTCTCTCTCTCTCTCTCTCTCTCTCTCTCTCTCCCTCCCTCCCTCTCTCTCTCCCTCTCCCCCTCTCTCCCTCCCCCTCCCTCTCCCTCTCCCCCCCTCTCCCTCCCCCTCCCTCTCCCTCCCCCTCCCTCTCCCTCTCCCTCCCTCTCCCTCTCCCTCTCCCCCCTCTCTGTGTCTCTCTCTGTGTGTCTCTGTCTCTCTCTGTCTCTTTCTCAGACAGACACACACACAAACACAAACACACGCATGCATACACGGGCACATATACACGTTGATAATCCAAGGCTGGGAACATAACTCATTGGTAGAGTGCTTACTTAGCAAGCGTGAAACCCTGCTTGATCTCCATCTAGCATAAGCAGAACATACTGGTACACACCTGGTATGTCCTTGAGAGATGGAAGCAGGGGATCAGAAGTTCAAGGTCATCATTAGCAACACAGGGACTTTGTCTCAAACAAAACAAAGCACAGGGCCAGAGAGAGGGTTCAGTTGGTTATGTGCTTGTTAACAATCGAGAAGACCTGAGTTCTGTCTCCAGCACCCGTGTAAAAGCCTGAGCACTGTGGGGACTGCCTGTGAGTCCAGCACCAGGGAGGTGGAGCAGGCAGACCCTGGGGGCTCACTGGCCAGTGTTGCTTGACTGGAAAGCCACAGGTCCCAGAGAGAGAACTTGACTCAAAGAGAGTTAAGATGACAACTTCTGAGGAACAGCACCAAGATGACCTCTGACCTCCACATTCACACGAGTCGTGAGTCAGGCATGGTGGTGTCATGTATGATCCCTGCAGTCAGTAGGCTGGAGCAACGTGAGCATGTGTGTGAAGCCAGCCTGGCCACTTGATGTAATTCTTCCCACCCTTGCCCCCGAATAGTCCACAATTTAGTTTGTTCTCAAGGTCACACACTGCCATTACTGCCCAATTCTAGCACACTTCCGTTTTCCCTGCCTTCCATGCCCTGGCAACCACTGATTTGCCCTCTGACTTTGAATTTTCCAGTCATTAATAGTTCATGTAATTGATATAAAGGAGGGAGAGAGTTCAGGTGAGCGGAAGAAGGGGCAAAACATCTCTTTATCCTCGTCTCCATTCTCTCCCTCTTTTTCTAAGTGGAGAGGACGAGACCAGCCTTCCCCTCTTCCTGACACACTTGTTCTGTAATTCTCCGACAGGTCAGCAAGACTGGAGCAGAGGGAGCCGTTCTGGATGAGGCAAAGAATATCAACAAATCGCTGTCTGCCCTGGGGAATGTGATCTCTGCTCTGGCCGAGGGCACTGTGAGTGTCCTCAGCTCGTCCTCCACCTCCTCCCCATCTCCCTGAATTCTAATCATGCCTCAGTCCCCAGGGAGCAGCACTGCCCTTTGTTATCCAGTTGAAACACTTTCACATATGGTCTGTCCCTGCTCTAGAAAAGCTACGTGCCCTACCGTGACAGCAAAATGACGAGAATTCTCCAGGACTCTCTGGGAGGGAACTGCAGGACCACCATGTTCATCTGCTGCTCACCGTCCAGCTACAATGACGCAGAGACCAAGTCCACACTCATGTTTGGGCAGCGGTCAGTGTCAGGGTCCCCAGAGGGGTCCTGGTGCCCTGCCACTGTCCCATCACTTGCTATACACACACACACACACACACACACACACACACAAAGACACACACAAAGACACAAAAAGACATACACCATACACACAGAGACACAAAAAGACACCCCCACACACACACAAGAAGACACACACCACACATACACACACAGACATACATACAGAGAGAGATACAAAAAGACACACTACACACACACACACACACACATAGACACACAGACACAGACATACACATAGACACACAGGCTTGCACACACAAGCACAGATACACACACACAGATGCACACACAGACACAGACACACACATAGGCACATACAAACACAGACATACACACACACAGGTACACACAAAAACACAAAAACACACAGAGATACACACAGACAACCACACACAGGCACACACACACAGACACATACACACAGACACACACACATAGACACACAAAGGTACACACACAGGTACACATATAGACACACACAGGTACACACACAGGTACACACACAGGTACACACACACACAGAGACACACACCACACCACCAAGGACCAGCTGGAGTCGCTGCATCCGTGTCTCTCTCTTCGCTCAGGGCAAAGACCATCAAGAACACTGCCTCCGTGAATCTGGAGCTGACGGCTGAGCAGTGGAAGAAGAAGTACGAGAAGGAGAAGGAGAAGACCAAGGCCCAGAAGGAGACGATTGCGAAGCTAGAGGCTGAGCTCAGCCGGTGGCGCAATGGTTAGAGAGGGATCCTGTGGAAGTGAGGGATGGGACAGCTCTGTCTAGGAGTGTTTAAAACCAGCAACCTCTGTAAGCAAGGCTGTGGGAATGGAGCCTGAGGGCCTGGGAGCCTGGCTCTGAGGAGTTGGCAGAGTGGACTCAGGCCACCTGCCTCACTTCTGTGACATGACACCTAGTTATAGCAGCTTACAGATGGAGATGTCTTAGGGATGACGGGCTCGCAGTCTGAGAGTACAGGGAAAGGTCTGGTGGCAGGAGCAAGAGGCGGCTGCAGTCAGGAAGCTGTCTGCATCTAAGGTGGACCTGCCTGGTGCTGCCTACATCTAAGGTGGACCTGCCTGGTGCTGCCCACATCTAAGGTGGATCTGCCCACTGCTGCCCACATCTAAGGTGGATCTGCTCACTTGAACTAACTCAGTCTGGAAACTCCCTCTTAGACATCCAGAGGTTTGTCGCGTAGGTGACATAGGTGACGCTAGATACTGTCGAGTTGATGATTTTTAACATCCACACTGTCTTTCTCTCCTCTGTCTCTCCCTCTGTCAGGAGAGAATGTGCCTGAGACTGAGCGTCTGGCTGGAGAGGATTCGGCTCTGGGAGCTGAGCTCTGTGAGGAGACCCCTGTGAATGACAACTCATCCATTGTGGTCCGGATCGCACCTGAGGAAAGGCAGAAATATGAGGAAGAGATCCGACGTCTCTACAAGCAGCTTGATGACAAGGTGAGACTACAGTGTGCAGGGAGCTGAAGGCTGAGACGGGGGTCACAGAGCTAACTGGGGCTGGTGAGACAGAGCAGGAGCAGGAACAGGCCCTTGCTGCCAAGCCTAAAGACCTGAGTTGCATCTCCAGGGCCCCGCCTGGTGGAAGGAGAGAAGTGACACCTACAAGTGCTTCTGACTTGAATGGTGCACACACCACTCAAGCCCACACACACTGTAACCTGGTTTAAAAGTTGGTGTGTATAACCATTATGATGAGGAAAATGAATTGTTTTTTTAAAGATTTATTTATTTATTATTATGTGTAAGTACACTGAAGCTGTCTTCAGACCAGAAAAGGGCATCAGAACCCATTAAAGAGGGTTGTGAGTCACCATGTGGTTGCTGGGATTTGACCTCAGGACCAGTCAGTGCAGGAGCAGTCAGTGCTCTTAACCGCTGAGCCATCTCTCCAGCCCCGGAAAATGAGTTTTAAAAATAGACAAACATGGCCGGGCGGTGGTGGCGCACACCTTTAATCCCCGCACTTGGGAGGCAGAGGCAGAGGCAGGTGGATTTCTGAGTTCGAAGCCAGCCTGGTCTACAGAGTGAGTTCCAGGACAGCCAGGGCTACACAGAGAAACCCTGTCTCGAAAAACCAAAGAAAAAGGGCTGGAGAAATGGCTCAGTGGTTAAGAGCACTGATTGTTCTTCTGAAGGTCCTGAGTTCAAATCCCAGCAACCATATGCATAGCTCACAACCATCCATAATGAGATCTGACACCCTCTTCTGTAGTGTCTGAAGACATCTTCATATAATAAATACATAAATAAATGAATAAATAAATCTTTAAAAAAAGAAAGTGTACAGTGTTATAGTACAATGGCACATGTTCATATTTTGTTTCAAATTGGTTTGCTTATCACCCATTTCAAACCATTAATAGTGAAATGCTACTTGTGGAAAGTTAAAGTTATCTATTTGCATTATTAATAAACAATTTCAACAAATTAATAAGAATTAACCATGTCAAATATTAGTATCCAAAAACGGGGTCTCACAGAAGTGATTATTATAAAACATGGCAGCCAGCTTCAGTTTACTTTGCTCTGAGACAATGTACAGATGCATCTGACTAGGACTTGCTATTTTTGGAAGATATTTGTAAGAAGTCCTTTGATCTCTTGAGGTCTGATAACTGCTACACGCAGCCAAATCCAGCCAAAGAGTTCATGTAATGGCTCTGAACAACTAATCACTGAGGAGTTCTTTTTTTCTTTTAAAGATTACTTTATTTTTTTTTTATATATGTGAGTACACTGTGGCTGTTTTCAAACACACCAGAAGAGGGCATCAGATCCCATTATAGATGGTTATGAGCCACCATGTTGTTGCTGGGATTGAACTCAGGACCTCTGGAAGAGCAGTCAGTACTCTTGCCTGCTGAGCCATCTCTCCAGCCCACTGAGGAGTTCTTATGATTCATGTAGAGCTGCATATCCTATTACCACCATACATAATGAAGAGACAATACAAGCCAACATCAAAGGCAAAGGCAAAAGAAAATACCAACATTCAAATCAGTTGTGACAATGAATTTTTTTTTTTTTTTTTTTTTTGGTTTTTCGAGACAGGGTTTCTCTGTGTAGCCCTGGCTGTCCTGGAACTCACTCTGTAGACCAGGCTGGCCTTGAACTCAGAAATCCGCCTGCCTCTGCCTCCCAAGTGCGGGGATTAAAGGCGTGCGCCACCACCGCCCGGCTGACAATGAATTTTTTTAAAGATTTATTTTATTTATTTTATGTGTATGAGTACACTGTAGCTGTACAGACGGCTGTGAGCCATCATGTGTGTGGCTGCTGGGAATTGAACTCAGGACCTCTGCTGGCCCAGCTCGCTCCAGCCCTGCTCCCTCCAGTGTAATATACTGTAGCTGTCTTCAGACACACCAGAAAAGGACTTCAGATCTCATTACAGGTGGTTGTGAGCCACCATGTGGCTGCTGGGATTTGAACTCAGGACCTTTGGAAGAACAGTCAGTGCTCTTACCCACTGAGCCATCTCTCCAGCCCAGACAATGATTTTCTAAAAATGTTTTAGATGCCATAATTTCAGGAACAGATTTTTTTTTTTTTAATTTTTGGTTTTTGAAACAATGTCTCACTTTCTAACTCTGGCTGTCCTGGAAGTAGCTCTGTAGACCAGGTTGGTCTTGAACTCAGAGATCCACTTGCCTTTGTCTTTCAAGGGCTGGGACTAAAGACATTCGCCATCACACATGAGCCTCAAACTCTTGATTCTCCTGCCTCAGCCCCATCTGTGGTAGGTTACCAGTGCGGCCACCCTGACGGACTCCAGTCTTTTCAGGTAGCATTACATTACAAGTGGTTTTCCTTTCTACTAGCAGTTCTTCTTAAACATCTGTTTGGACCTAAGGATGTAGTTCACTTGGTAGAGTGCCTGCCTGGCACGCACAAAGCTTTGGTTCGGTCTCCAGCAGCATGTAATGCCAGGCGCATTACATGGAGGCGCATGCCTGTAATCTTAGCACTTAGATGGAGGCAAGCTCAAGGTAATCCTCAGCTACGTAGGAAGTTTGAGGGCAGCCTGGATAACCTGTCTGGAAAAAAAAAATCCTTTCAAATAGATGTCCAATCCATTTTTCTTTTCTTTTCTTGTCTTGTTGTTGTTGTTGTTGTTGTTGTTGTTGTTGTTTTTCGAGACAGGGTTTCTCTGTGTAGCTCTGGCTGTCCTGGAACTCACTCTGTAGACCAGGCTGGCCTCGAACTCAAGAAATCCGCCTGCTTCTGCCTCCCAGGTGCTGGGATTAAAAGCATGTGCCACCACTGCCCAGCCCAATCCATTTTTCAAAATGGATTTGGTTGTTATGCATAAACGTTTACTTTTCAGGCTGGAAAGATGGTTCAGTGGTTAGAGCACTGGCTGTTCTCCCAGGGGATCTGGTTTGGAGTCCCAGTACCCGCATGGTGACTCCAGTTTCAGGGGATCTGATGCTCTCTTCTGGCTCTGCAGGCACCAGGCACACATGTACTCTACAGATACATAGGCAGAAGAAACACCCAGACACATAAAATAAAAAGATTTTTAAAGATTTATGCACATACGCACACATATCATTTGATCCAGGTATGCTATTTCTGCCTATAATCCCAGCACCTAGAAGGCTGAGGCAGGAAGATTGGGAATTTGAGGCCGACCTGGGATACATAGTTCTAGGCCAGCCTGAACTACATGGTGAGACCAAGTCTTTTTTTTTTTTTTTTTTGAAGATTTATTTATTCATTTTATGTATATGAGTACACTGTAGCTGTACAGATGGTTGTGAGCCTTCATGTGGTTGTTGGGAATTGAATTTAGGACCTCTGCTTGCTCCAGTAGACCCCGCTCATACTTCCTGCTCGCTCTGGCCCAAAGATTTATTTATTATAAATAAGTACACTGTAGCTGTCTTCAGATGCACCAGAAGAGGGCGTCAGATCTCATTACGGATAGTTGTGAGCCATCATGTGGTTACTGGAATTTGAACTCAGGACCTTTGGAAGAACAGTCAGTGCTCTTACCCGCTGAGCCATCTCACCATCCCAAAACTGACACATAGACACCAAGATCCTGGCCAAGGTTCCACGTGCCTATAATCCTAACATTTATTTGGTTGAGGCAGAGGGATCAAGAGTTCCAGGTCATTTGCAGCTACATTGTGAGACCAGCCTTAGCTACATGAGATCCTGTCTCAAAAAGTACTCACAAGTTTTAATTTGATTTTTCTGCTTTTAAATGATTTGGCTAGATGGGGGTGGTAATATGAGATATCTGGGCCAAAGGATATGGATGTGTAGAGTTTTGCTGTGTAGTTTCAAGGTTGTCCCAAGCGGACTGAAAAGATGCTACCATCCCATAGGGCAGCAGGGGAAAGGCCACCTTTCCATATATGAGCTTTCCAACTCAGAATTTTAGGGGTTTGGCTTCTCCCATCCCAGCACCCTAAACTGGGAAAAGTAGCCCCTCATATCCCCTATTGTTTCTGACAGGATGATGAGATCAACCAGCAAAGCCAGCTCATTGAGAAGCTGAAGCAGCAGATGCTGGACCAGGAAGAGGTAATGGTTGGAGTGAGAGACCATATCCATCCCTGCAAATCAAACAGGGCAGGAGCTGCTGAGGATGTAGCTCTCTCTGTTGGTAATGTGTGAGCATGCCATGCATGAAGCCTTGGGGTTGGTCCCTAGCAAGGCATACATCAGTGGTGGTGCGCCTGTGATCTGGTGCACGCCTGTGACCAGGAGAGAAGTTCAAGCCATTCTTGGCTACAAGCCTTGAGTACATGAAACTTTAAGTAGACAGAAGTATGTGGATGAATAGGTATTCTCTTTAGGGGCCAGTGACCCATGGAAATCATGCACTATAGAAACTTCACTTAGGAGGCTGAGTTAGGAAGATCAAGAGTTCAAAGCTAAGCCAGGCATGGCGGTGCATGCCTTGCTTCCCAGCACTTGGGAGGCAGAGGCAGACAGATCTCTGAATTCAAGGTCAGCCTGGTGTACAGAATGAGTTCCAAGACAGCCGGGGCTACACAGAGAAACCTTATCTCAAAACCAAACTAACTAAAACAAGTTCCAGCCTATTTGTAGCTACATAGTGACCAGCTAGGCTGCTCTTAAGTCCAGGTGATGGAGCCCCGTGCTTTTCCATTCTAGTTCATGAATCCCAGAGCTCCCTTCCCCTTGACTTATATTCCAAGCGTGTGCTGGGTGGGAGGTCTCGAATGCCCTGCCTCTTCCCCGAAGCTGCTGGTGTCCACTCGAGGAGACAATGAGAAGGTCCAGCAGGAGCTGAGCCACCTACAGTCCGAGAACGATGCCGCAAAGGATGAGGTGAAGGAAGTGCTGCAGGCCCTGGAGGAGCTGGCCGTCAACTACGACCAGAAGTCCCAGGAGGTGGAGGAGAAGAGCCAGCAGAACCAGCTGCTGGTGGACGAGCTGTCCCAGAAAGTGGTAAGTGGCTAGCAGGTGGCCCCGGGGCTCCCTGCCTTCACAGCCCCTCTGCCTCCTGCCCTTGCTATATGGTGTTGCCCCCTGCGCTGATGCTGCGTGTGTCCATACACCGTCCCCCGCCCTGCCTCTGCAATTTGCCCTTCTCTCTTCCAGAGGCTTCTGCAGGGTCTGTATTCTCTCCATAGCAGCCCTCAGAGTCTCACATGACATGAGAGGCTCTGCTCAAGCTGGGAAGGGGAGCAGGAGGCTGGCAATGGTAATGACCTTAGGGGCTGTCCCTAGGCCACCATGCTGTCCCTGGAGTCCGAGCTACAGCGACTCCAGGAGGTCAGTGGACACCAGCGAAAACGGATCGCCGAGGTGCTGAATGGGCTGATGAGGGACCTGAGCGAGTTCAGTGTCATCGTGGGCAACGGCGAGATTAAGCTGGTGAGTGGGACAGAGGCCAGTGCCATCCAGGTGAGATTAGCAGGATCTAGTGGTGACAAAGGGCAGGACTGACTGCAAATCTGTGCATAAGAAAATGACCTATTGGGATTGTCGGGCAGAACCAGGTGCCAAGGTGTGTGCAGCTGCGGTCCCTGGCCTCGGGAGGGTGAGACAGGCTTAAGTCAGGGGTTCAAGACCAGCAAGGTCGATGTAGCAAACAAAAGAAAAGACTCGTTGGCTTTCAAGACAGCAGGGAGAATTATCAAAATCCAACACATGAATGTAAACAGAGGCTTTGAAGTGAGGTACTCGTTAATAGGAGCCATGTCTCCAATCAGGGTTCCCATTGCTGTGAGGAAACACCATGACCAAAAGCAACCTGGGGAGGAGAGGGTCTGTTGGCTTACATATCTCAAGTCAGTCCACTGAGGGAAGCCAAAGCATGAACTTGAACCTGGTAGGAACCTGGAAGCAGGAGCTGAAGCAGCCATGGAGGGTGCTGTTTACTGGCTTGCTCTCCATGGTTTGCTCAGCCTGCTTTCTTATAGCACCGTGAAGCACCAGCCCAAGGCTGGACCCTCCTGCATTGATCACTATTTGAAAAAAAAATGTCCTTCTGGCCCGTCAACAGCCTGGAATTATGGAGACATTTTCTCAGTTGAGGCTCCCTCCTCTCAGGTGATGCTAGCTTATGTCAAGCTGACACGGAACTAGCCAGCACAAACTGCTCCAAGATGTTGAGCTTCCTTGAGTATCCGTGAGGGGGAGTGAGTTAGGTGCAGGGTGAAGGATGCAGGTACAGGCTTTCTGCCTCAGAAAAGCAGCTCTCCCTCCTCTGCCCACCCTCAGCCTGTGGAGATCAGTGGGGCCATCGAGGAGGAGTTCACAGTGGCCCGACTCTACATTAGCAAGATCAAGTCAGAGGTGAAGTCGGTGGTTAAGCGATGTCGGCAGCTGGAGAACCTCCAGGTGGAGTGTCATCGTAAGATGGAGGTGACCGGTAGGGAGCTGTCATCTTGCCAGCTGCTCATCTCACAGGTGAGCATGAGAAGGGCTGCTCTGAGGTGATAGATAACTCCCGACACCCTCCTCTATGTCAGTGCTTTGGTCTATGGAGATCAAGGCCTTAAGAACCAAAACCAGGGTAATGGGGAGAGGATCCAGGCATGAAGTTTAGGGGTACTGACCTTTGACCAGATGGCCTAAAGGAAGAGGATCCATAGGACCAGTCCCTAGCCTTTAGCCTCATAGAGGCTACAAGGGAAGACGTGGAAGGATAGCTGCAGTTTACAGTGAAAGATCCTTTGTACCTCTGTCTCCTTCCCATCCCCCGCCAGCACGAGGCCAAGATCCGTTCACTCACAGAGTACATGCAGACTGTGGAGTTGAAGAAACGGCACCTTGAAGAGTCCTATGACTCCCTGAGCGATGAGCTAGCCAGGCTCCAGGCACACGGTGAGGCTTCTTGGGTCTGAGGTCCCAGAGGGACTGGGAAGGACAGTCTCACACACACACACACACACACACACACACACACACACACACACACACACAC
>JADRCD010211563.1:0-21115 GCA_019843815.1 Montemys delectorum | reverse complement strand
CACACACACACACACACACACACACACACACACACACACACACACACCAGAGGAAATGGCCCAACGGCTCCTCACTTGGCATCAGCATGAGTCCTGGGTGGTCAGCTCATAGCTTCTCCACATGCAGCTGGGCCTTTGCGCCTCCCTCATTCTACATGAATCCTGGACCCTCTGTTTTCCCTCACCCCTGATGAATCCAATGGGACTGCCCTAACCCAGACATCCCTATGCACCCATCCCCTGGGACCTAGAGTGAGCTGGTGTCATGGAAGCTGTCTTCCTCCCTTTCACTTAGAAACTGTGCACGAGGTAGCCCTGAAAGATAAGGAACCAGACACACAGGATGCAGAGGAGGCGAAGGTGAGAGCTGGGGAGTGTGGAGGAGCTATGTGGCAGGGCAAGGGCTGTGCTGACTGTCGCAGCCTGGGGGTCTGGCTCTGAGCACAGGGTTACGCCCTTTGCAGAAGGCCCTGGAACTACAGATGGAGAATCACCGTGAGGCCCATCACCGGCAGCTGGCCCGCCTCCGCGATGAGATCAATGAGAAACAGAAGACCATAGATGAGCTGAAAGAGTAAGGGGCTTAGAAGTGGCTCTGGTGTCTGTCCAGTCCCCCCATCTCACTGTGGCCACTACAGAGAACCTCTGGATCTTTAATGTCTGGGTTTTTAATGTCCTCAACAATGACACGCCTTGAGGCCCAAACTCCAGAGATGCAAGAAGGGCTGGGGAGGTGGCTCTGTAGGTGAGAGCACTGGCTGCTCTTCCAGAGGACCTGGGTTTGATTCCTAGCGACCACATGGTGGCTCACAACCATCTGTAACTCCAGTCCCAGGGGATCTGACAGCCTCTTCTGGCCTCCTTAGGTACCAGGCACAAAGACATAATCGCATAAAAAATTAATTAAAGAACACAAGTAGTTAGAATTAGATCTGTCCTCGAGACTTTTAGGATTGCAGTGCCCGGGGTCCCATGTTGCCACGAAAATGGTAGCCGGTGTGTATCCCCAATATAGCTGGTGTGTATCCCCGATATCTGAAGTCCGGTGCATCAGGTTTCACTGGGACATGTGATGCGGTGGGGCTTCCTTTTACCCCCTTAGTATCTCTTTATGTCCCACCCTCCCTAGCCTGAACCAGAAGCTCCAGTTGGAGCTGGAGAAGCTTCAGGCTGATTACGAGAGGCTGAAGAACGAAGAGAATGAGAAGAGCGCCAAGCTCCAGGAGCTGACGTGAGTGACACGCCTACCAGCAGATAGACGAGTGCAGATGCAGGACTGGTGGGTGGTCTCTGTAGGGAGAGTGACAGGGAGCAAGCGTGAGGGGTGGAGAGAGGAAAGGATGCCAGCAGAAAGGGCTGCCAGGCTAGCTGTGGTGGTGCACACCTTAATCCCAGCCCTGGGGGGCGTGGCCCATACCTTAATCCCAGCCCCCGGGGGGGGGCGTGGCCCACTCTCATCCCAGCCCTCGGGGGCGTGGCCCACACCTTAATCCCAGCCCTCAGGGGGGCGTGGCCCACGCCTTAATCCCAGCCCTCGGGCCGGAGGCAGGTGGTTCACTGTGTGAGACCAGCCTGGTCGGTACAGTGAGTTCCAGGACAGCCAGGGCTATCCAGTATGAAAATCAGGTTTTGAAACAATATAGATGGTTTGATCCCAAGAAACTTTCTATGTGGCTGTTAAATGCATAGAAAGAAGAGTTGGCAAGATGGGCGCCTGGGAGTTTTAGCTGTAAATGGTAGAATTGTGGCCTTTTGTAAAATTTCCTCTGAACTCTTTTTATAAGGATTTTATAAGGATTTTTATAAGGATTGATTTCTGATTACTGCATAGCAAACACGAATAACTTGTATATTAAATGATGGTAAAGACAAGGGAAGAGTGGGGAGGGGCTTCCTGATGGGTCTTTTTTGTCCCTCTCCTTATTTATCCTGTTGCAGATTTCTGTACGAGCGGCATGAGCAGTCCAAGCAGGACCTCAAGGGGCTGGAGGAGACAGTTGTGAGTGGTTTTCTCTGTTCCACATAAACAGTGGGAAAGGGCTCCTGTGCTCCTCACCTCTTCCCCGGGCTCCTCACCTCTCCCACGTGCTCCTCACCTCTTCCCCAGGCTCCTCACCTCTTCCCTGGGCTCCTCACCTCTCCCACGTGCTCCTCACCTCTTCCCCGTGCTCCTCACCTCTTCCCCGTGCTCCTCACATCTTCCATGTACCCCCTCAGCTCTTCCCCATGCTCCTCACATCTTCCGTGTACCCCTCAGCTCTTCCCCATGCTCCTCACATCTTCCCCGTGCTCCTCACCTCTTCCTACCCTGTTCCTCCTACTCTTTCACTGTGAATCTGTGGCACAGTTGGGATGACAGACCAAGACTATATAGCCTGAGGGAGAAGATAGACCTGGTTTCCAGTTCCCTGAGGTTTGCATTATTCCTCACAGGCCCGTGAACTCCAGACCCTCCACAACCTTCGCAAGCTGTTCGTTCAAGACGTCACGACTCGAGTCAAGAAAGTAAGCGCGTCCCCAAGTCCACCAAGCCTGTGCTCCTCTCCCCACTCCGGGTTCTCCAACCTGTTGTCCCCTGTGGGGTCGGTTCGGCCTCGGGACAGTCAAGTCTTTCTTCCATATAACCAGAGTGCAGAAATGGAGCCCGAGGACAGTGGGGGGATTCATTCCCAAAAGCAGAAGATCTCCTTTCTTGAGAACAACCTGGAACAGCTTACAAAGGTTCACAAACAGGTGAGCGAGAGAACTTGAGGCCAGGCCCCTGTGATACCCAAATTCCGAAAGGCTGCTTGGTTGGGGAAGAGCTAGTTGCATGCTGCCCTTAGCCCTCTCTTAGCTCACGAGTCCTGCTTGGTACTTTATCTGACTCCATGTGTGCACTGGCCTTTGCTCTGAACCCGTTCTCCCTTCTCAAAGGTTTTCCTCAGTCTATCTTAGCTTAAAGTGGAAGTCCCTACCTTGCAGGAAGAGGTTAGAACTCATGCAGGATGGAGACATAGGAGTGTCTCCATACTTGTTGAGCATAAGCAAACAAAGCCTTAGGTTCAATCCCGTCCACATCAAACTGGGCCGGGCATACTAGCACAGGCCTGTAATCCCAGTACCTGAGATGGTAGAGTTTGAGGGCAGCTGAGGCTAGATCATAGGTTCTAGGCCAGCCAGAGCTACTTAGTAAGACCCTGTCTGTCTGTCTGTCTTTTTCTCCTTTTTTTTTTTTCCTTAAAAAGCTACTCCTATTTTTCCTTCCTCAAAGCCCCTGCTTCTGCTCTGAATCCCAAACTCCAAAACCACTCCCCTAAGGAGAGATGAGTGAGCAAGATCCTCCCTAGCAGACACAGCCTGTGAAGGAAATAGAGTTGCCACCAGTTATGTTAAACCAGGAGCGCAGAGACATTCCATGTCCCTTAATCAACTAAAGCTGCACAGAAGATTCTAGCTCTGTCCCTTTCCCATCACGCTCTCTGCTGTTCTGACCTGCCTGACCACCCTGCCTCCCTCCCAGCTCCCAAGGCCTTGCACCTGAGTAGTTTCAAGTGCTTCAGTGTGTGTACCCTGCAAAATGATCCGAGGGCCTTTTCACTGCAGACTGGTTGCCATCACACTCTGGCATAATTTTAATGGGGTGGGGAAGGGCAGCCCGGAGGGGGGGGTCCCTGGGGAAAGGCAACAAGCACAAACATTTGTGCACTCGCAGACATTTCCTCCCTGTGAGGCTCCCTGTGTGGCTGTATGGGGGCTCTCACCCGGACCCTTCTCAGCCCATGTCCACCTGCCGACTGTCCTGTGATCTACTGCCCTGCCCTTGGCATGCCCAATCAGCCATCTCATCCCCATGGGGCCCTGGGGCTGGGGGTTGGGCAGGGGCTGTGCCGTACAGTGGAGGAGAGTGCCCAGGTGGATGGTATGGACAGAGCACTGTTGTAAGAACTCTGGGCTATAGCAGAGCTGCGGGTTTTGCTGCTTAGAAAAAAAGGAGATGGGCTGACAGTGGTGGCTCACGCCTTTAATCCCAGCACTTGGGAGGCAAAGGCAGGCAGATTTCTGAGTTCGAGGCCAGCCTGGTCTACAGAGTGAGTTCCAGGACAGCCAGAGCTATACAGAGAAACCCTGTCTTGGAAAATAAAAAAATAAATAAAAAAATAAAAAAAAGAAAAGAAAAAGAAAAAAAGGAGATGGAAAGATCCGGCTGGAGCTGCATATTACTAGAGGGAAGGAGGTCCCTCAAGGAAATGATCAAGGTCCTGATTCTCCTTTATCCTCTCTTCTCCCAACCCCCACACTCCTCTGGGTGACTCTATTTTGAATCACCGGCTTTTCTTCTGGGTTCTTCTGTGTGGCTCACTCTGCAGCTGGTACGTGACAATGCAGATCTGCGTTGTGAGCTTCCTAAATTGGAAAAACGACTTCGGGCTACGGCTGAGAGAGTTAAGGCCCTGGAGGGTGCACTGAAGGAGGCCAAGGAGGGTGCTATGAAGGACAAGCGCAGATACCAGCAGGAGGTGGACCGCATCAAGGAAGCCGTGCGGTACAAGAGCTCCGGCAAGCGGGGCCATTCTGCCCAGATCGGTGAGTGGATGAGACGCAGTGGGTGAGACTGCGTTACCAACTGAGGCAAACGCAGCCAGTCCCCAAGTGCCTGACAACTCAACTGTGTTTTTATCCCAGCCTTTCCACCAGGGGATGATGTCGTTTTGTTGGGTTGACCTTGGAGCCAGGTAAACTCGGGTATCCGATAGCTTTCTCATGGTTGTTTCTTCTATTCCGTAGCTAAGCCTGTGAGGCCTGGCCACTATCCTGCTTCCTCACCCACCAACCCCTATGGCACCCGGAGCCCCGAGTGTATCAGCTACACCAACAACCTCTTCCAGAACTACCAGAACCTGCACCTGCAGGCTGCACCTAGCTCTGCCTCAGATGTGTAGTGAGTGACATGGGTGTGGCCACAGTTCCTAACCAAGGCCGTGTGGGCCCTCAGAAGGCATAGGGTGGTGTCAGCTCTTGGTTCATTTAAAAGTTAATTTCCTAAGTCATGTAGTTTCTAACCCTTTCCACGGTCTTCTGGGTTGTGGTAAGGAGGTGGGTGCTCTCTCCCTGTCTCCTTGATTGATGGCCTCTATTCCAGGGATAGAAAGGATGAGTAGCTGGGAGAAGTGTGGGCATAGTGGCTCTCAGAATGGTGGACTGTGGTTCCAGAGGCTGCATGTCTATTCTGTTCCTTCCAGCTTTGCCAGCAGCGGAGCCACATCTGTTGCCCCCTTGGCTTCCTACCAGAAGGCCAACATGGATAATGGTGAGTGATCCAGCCTGCAGGATCCCAGGGAAGGAGAGCAGTGTTTACAACAGACATGGACAGAACCTTCTTCCCACTAGAGGGTCAAATAAAGAGATACTGTCGGGGAGAGCTCAGTGGCACAGTACTTGCCTAGTGTGGTTTCTGCCCTGCATCCCATTCCTGGTACAATGGGGGCCCGCTGTCTGAGCCCTAGGCTTGCTTGGGTCTCCAGCCACACCCACTAGTTTCCTTAGAAGTAGCTGCTCCTGTTCCTGTCTGCCTATCGCTGTCTCTTCTCAGTGAGTGTATAATGTACAGCTTTGGGTAGGTGAGGGTAGATGCCTCAGTTTACCAGTTTAGAGGATGGGAAGGGTGAAGACTCTTCCTCGAATCAGCCTTTTTCTAACCCTGTGTTCTCATCCCTTCAGGAAATGCCACAGATATCAATGACAACAGGTACTCAGACTTCTCTAGCCTTGGGTTCTATGGGTGGGACCAGGAAAAACAAATAACATTTCTCTACGTGGACTTCCCTGGAGCTCTGGGGAGGTGGGAGGGAATGAGGCAGGAGATCCAGACATTCCCATGGATATCTGATATTTTCTCCCTGCCTTAGGGAATGCTCTGACCTTGGGCAAGGCCTGAGTTTCCTTAGGAAACAAGCATCTTCCCTGCCCTCGCCCTTCAGTATCTCTCAGGCACGCTGTCAGAGCCCTGACAATGGCGGGGCGGAGCTGATGATAGCATGCTTCTTCCTCCAGGAGTGACCTGCCGTGTGGCTACGAGGCTGAGGACCAGGCTAAGCTCTTCCCTCTCCACCAAGAGACAGCAGCCAGCTAACTCCCAACCCTGGCTACACATCTGCACTTTCAGGTAGCTGCAGGCAGATTCCCTTCTCCGGTCTGGCTATGGCCTCTTCTTCTGTTCATGTGTATACCTGTGTGTGTCTGTGTGTCTATATGTGTGTGTGCTCTGTATTTGTGGTGTGTGCGCATGAGTGCAGCCACATCCAGAGGCCAAGGTTGGCTGGTGTGGGTGTCTTCCTTTTGCGTGTGTGTGTGTGTGTGTGTGTGTGTGTGTGTGTGTGTGGTGTGCGCATGAGTGCAGCCACATCCAGAGGCCAAGGTTGGTTGGTGTGGTGCCACGGACTGGGTCTCTGTGAGGACCCCTTGTTCTGCGGGGTGATTAGAGTTCTGGCCTGGTGGGCAAAGAATTTGGTGAGTGACAAACAGAAATGCCACAAGGGAGTGCAGAATCTGAGTGTATTTGCACAAAGTGAAAATCAGGCTTATATAGTATACAGAAACAGGGCAAATGTCAGGGATCATGTAGGCAGGTAGTAGTCACATCAAAGTCAGTAAGATCAAACAACCAGGTGTAAATGATTCCTTCGGAAGAGCAATAGTGCTCTTCCCCACTGGACTTTCTTGGCAGCCCTTAGCAAATTCTCTTGGTCTGAAGCAGGTAAGCGCCAGGAGGTCCCATTCTAGCAGCTCCTGGGAATGGTTTGGCTTGCAACGCAAACATTAGTTCAGGAAACTTTTCAACTACTCTCTAGTTTGTAAAGCAATCCTGCCTTGTGTGGCACTGCTCTTAGAGTTCTAACTGTGTTTACAGATAGCAATAGTGTTTGACTACTATCTCTAACTCTGGGGACTCACTGTCTGATAAGGCAGCTTCCCTTGTAAAATTTCCAAGCTAATAACAGCTAGGAAATCAATTAGGATCATTGAAACACTGTGGAGGCCAAGAAACAATGTTCAATCTCAGTTTTAGCTATAAGGAAATACTTCTTAGGGCACCTTTATGGCTGAATAAAGAAAGCACACAGATCTCTCCACAGACTTTAGCAGAGACCAATCTAGAACACATCTGAGTTAGGAGATGCCAAGATGCCAAGAAATGAACTCCAGGAGGCTAGCTAGCTCCCTTTGAAGTTGCACACCTCAAATCCATGAACAAGCTTTCAGGCCTGACATGCAGAATCCACTGGAGTGACGAGTGAGCATGGCAGTGTGGGTGTCTTCCTCTCTCACATTCCATCTTATTTTTTGAGATAAGGTCTCTCAATAAACCTAGAGCTTACCGTTTTGGGTAGACCAGCCGGCCAGTCACCTCCCCACCCTCCCCCTGCCCCACCTGTATCCCCCACATCTGCCCATTTCTGTCCCCTGGGGCTGGGGAAACAGACTGGCCTTTATGTAGGTGCTGGGGATCTGAACATAGTCCTCATGTCTGTTCAGTAAGCACTCTATGACTGAGCCAAAACCTTTCAACTCCTGCTTGTCCCTGCATGGCTGCACACATCTATAATCCCAGCACACAGGCAGAGGCAGGGAGATCATGAGTTCATAGGAGTTCTGGGTCTGTGAGACCCTGTGTCAAAAACATTTGCTAAAAGCCCAAATCACATCCATATCCAACCCTGACCTCCCATGGCCCCAAGCTTTCTTTCCTTTACATGCTTGTGGTAGCCACAGTACTGATTTCTACCACTAGGGGTCACCATCACACATTAAATTTTTTGTTAAAGGCAAGGGCTGCTGTCCATCTACTACCTTGTGCCTTGTGCCGTTTACCCCAAAATAGCCTTAGATACATGGAGACATCTAAGCCGCCTCTTGTAAGGGTGATGTCTGCTTTATTCTTCTGCACTATTCCTGAGTTGGCATATGCTACCAAAGACTATGGCGCTGTCTGACTCCTGGTGCCTGTAGCTAGTGACAACAGTACTGGTCAGTAAAAATAGAGACCAACAGCCTCCCCATCCACAAACCTTCCAGCTTCAACACCTCCCTCTTGCTAAGTCCCCTGTAGCACCAGGAGCCCCTCCTTGTTCCTGGTGTCACCGGGGGACAGGCTGCACTAGGCCATACCCCGCCCCCTCCCCCCGCCCCAGGCTTTTCCAGGACAGTAGTTCAGGCAGAAAAACAGGAGGGGTGGGGAGAGGGAGAGAGGGAGAGAAGGAGAGAGGGAGGGAGGGACAGGGAGAAGGAAAGGGAGAGATCGAGATCTGTTAAGGGGGAGAGGATGCTGGGAGGATGTGGGGTGGACAAGCCTGGGTTGGACTGGCTGGGAGTGGGGGTGGAGCCAGCTTTGTGGCGTGAAGGAACTGTAAACCAAAGTGTGCGCTATGCTGTCCTGTTCTTCCAGAGAGGCTGGGCCAGGCTGGCTCCTCACGCCCTCTTTCTCTTTCTTCCCCAGTTTCTAAGAGGGACTGAGGCCTCTTCTCTCAGCATGCTGCAAAACCTGTGGTCTCTGACACTAACTCCCTCCCCAGCCCGTGTTGTTGGACTGTTTGATGTCTCCTACTCCTCTGTACCTCTTCGTACTCTGTATGTATATATCAGAGGCTGCTGCTACGTCTCTCCTCTCTGTCCTACCCTCTAAGTATCTGATGATGTATTTAGCAGTTTTTAAGCATAGTCTCCCTTCCTCGTTGGGCATTAGGGAGGAGGGAAACGTTTCTTCTTTCTTCCACATACTCGGTGTTTCTTACACTGAGTGATGTCAGTCACTGAGTAGAGGTCACAGAAGATAAAGGGAAAATGGGAGCAGGGGGGCCACCCTCCTTCTCTCTCACAGACACACATGTACACACACACACACACACACACACACACACACTCGTACACACACACACACACACACACACAGTGTATGTACCAAGCCTTAAGCAGAAGAATGTCTTAGCATCTACGAAAAGAGAGAAGCAGATCCCCTCCTAACACAGAGCACAGAGGAGGACCCAGGGAAGGTTGAGACATCACCCTCCCCCACACACCCCGGCCTGAGTCAGCAGACTGCAGGAGGTCTCCTCTGCCTTTTGCTCCCTTCTTCCCCAGTTTGAGAGCAGGGATTGCTCAAGGGACTATTTCCCTTTCTGGCCCAAGCCTCTTTTGATACTTTCCAGTCCAGATATCACAACCAGAACTTAGAGTTGGTTTAAAACATCTTCTGAAAAGCCAAGAAGGCAGATTGCAGAGAAACAGCGGCTCATCTGTCTGTGCCGATGGCTTTGCCCATAAACAGGTGGAGTCAGAATGCTGGGCTCCCTGGCTCTGGGCAGTGAGCAGGCTGGGGGACTCCCGTGTGCTACTCTGTCACAGAACCCTCAGGTTGAAGCTACCAGCTCATTCTTTCTCCCATATTGGGCTGCATGTGCTTCCCACCCCTGACTTTGGTTTGGGGCTTCCACTTTATTGGCATAATAGCTGTCTCTAGATGCCATCCCTTCAAAATGGAATCTGGCTTGTTCCCAGTATACCTTCCTCCCCCAAATAGAGTCCTTCTGTAATCTCCATCTGGTCCCAAGTGCACTTTAAAGACAGGGGTGGGGGAGCAGGTTGGAGCATGGTGGCAGGCAGCTTCCCTGTCACATGAAAAAGCTCTGCCTTTGATCCCAGCACTGCAAAAGCAAAAGCAAAAGCTGGGTGTAGCTCACACTTTTGAATGTTGCTCTCAGGAAGACGAGATAGGAAAATTGCTAAATCTGAGGCCAGCCTGGATTACACAGTTAGATCCAGGAGAGCTTGTGCTATGAGGAAATCCTATCTCAAAATGAAGGAAAGAAAGGAAGGAAGGAAAGGAAGGAAGTGGGGACAGGATAATTTTTTTTCTGAGCTGGCAAGTTCGGATGGTCCTGTCGGCCCATGTGCTAAGGTAGCTCTCCAGGCAGCTGCAGGGATGAAGGTCAGTACTCAGCCTGAGCCAAGGGATCCAGTCTTCCCTGGGATGGGAGACCAGGACTCCAACGGAGGGC
The DNA here is from genome assembly GCA_019843815.1 of Montemys delectorum. Lineage (NCBI taxonomy): Eukaryota > Metazoa > Chordata > Mammalia > Rodentia > Muridae > Montemys > Montemys delectorum. The sequence continues at coordinate 11,081 of JADRCD010211563.1, read as the reverse complement.
TGCATGGCCTAACATGCAGCCCTTCTAGGCCATGTGGATGACAGCTGCAAATGTGGAGTGCGGTGACTATGGCTCCCTCAAGGGACCGCTTCTGCTCTTTAGGGAGTGATCGAGAAGAAGACAGTATCAGACCGGCATGGAAGAACTCCCAAGTGGCAATTTTCAACACTTTAGAATAAATCTGATGTAGGATAACTAAGCAGAGCCCAGGGCTTGGATGGTGGCTCAATGGTACGTAGTGTGACAAGTCTAAGGGTTCGCTCTATCTCTGGAACTGCAAACAACACGAAACAACCGAGATGGTAAAGAAATTCAGAGCTAGGAATATTATAATTTATTTCTTTTCACACCCTCCCGCATTCCCCCCTCCCAGTGAACAATGCTGAGGGTCCTGAGATAGCCCTAAGAGCTTAGAATTCACTAATTTGCAAGGCAGTTCCAATCTGCTCCCCCCCACCCTAAAACCACAGCTCAAAAGAAAGGTCAGGAGGTGCAGACAAATCGCACCAACTCAGACACAGTGGGCAAGCAAGGAAGAGCGCATCCTCTGTGGCTCATGCCGGCAGGACGCCTAGGAATCTGAGGGAGTTTTCGTGATCTTGCCACCAAACAATTCTTTTCAAAATACAAGTGAGGAGATGAGGAAGGAAACGGCAGTGGTCAGCCTTCCCTTGGCAAGATGTAAGGGACAAGGCCATTTGCTATGCTAAAGAAACGGCCCTTCACCAGAAGGTTCTCACCACACCCTCTTACATTCACTACATCCCTTTCAGAAAGCTAGGCCACCACAAGGGCCCCTGGCCCACCCACTTACATCTGCCAAAGTGAAATGTTGCATGCCGGTGTGGAGGACAAACCAAACCACACAAATCCCAGTGTGTATTTACTTGGTGGACACAAATACCTTTAAAATAAAATAAACTCGATGATGACTCGCTGTTGCTTCTTATTTCATGTTTCAGGGGGCTTTTGTTTGTTTTTGTGATACATGTTCTGCCTGCATATATGTATGCGTACCATGTGTGTGCCTGCTGCCCTCAAGAGGCTGGAGTAGGGCACCAGGTCTTCAGGAGCTGGAGTTGCAGATGGTCGTAAGCGGTGATATGGGCAGTGAAAACTGAGTCCTGGTTCTCTCCAAGAGAAGCAAGTACTCCTAACCGCGGAGCTAACCCGGGCGGTGTCTGAACGAGAAGCTCAGGCCTGACTACTCGTCCCCCAGTACACAGAGCTGCTTGAGAAGCATTAGAAAGTGTGGCCTTGGAGGAGCTGTGCCACTGGGGGCTGGCTCCAAAGTTCCAAAACCGTCTGTCTAGCATCCCATTAGCGCTCTCTGCCTCATGCTGTGGCTATGATGTGAACTCTAAGCTGCTGTTCCTGGAACAGGCCTCCCTGCCTGCTGCTATGCTCCCCACCATGGCGGTCATGGACTCTAAACTGGAACTGTAAACCCCAAATTAAAGGTTCCTTGTACAGATTGCCTTGGTCCTGGTGTTTTGTTACAGCAATTAAGAAAAAAAAAAAAAAAAAGTAACTAAGAGTCTGGAGAGATGGCTCAGCAGTTAAGAGCACTGACTACTCTTCCAGAGGTCCTGAGTTCAAATCCCAGATGGTGACTCACAACCATCTGTAATGGGATCTAGTGCTGTCTTCTGGTGTCTGAAAACAGCTACAGTGTACTCACATACATAAAATAAAAGAATAAATAAATAAATCTAAAAAAAAAAGTAACTAAAACACCCAGATTTTATTTATTGAAACAAGGTCTCATGTAACCCTGTGGCCTCACACTCACTATTGGAATCTGTCCTGATCTCCTCGTGATCTCCTCATGATCCTCCTCCCAAGCGCTCAGGTGATGGGGACCTGCTACCAGCCTAAGATCGCTCTCCTCCTACTTCCCTTCTCTCAAATCTAATGGTCAATATAGATAAATTACACATGTATGCACACAAACACACATTCATGTATACATATATCTGGGCAGGCATGTATGTATCTATGTAAATATACAAACATAGGTATGTTTATATCCTTGCAGGTGTTTTTCTACATATTCCTAGAACACGTGACATTTCCCCCTTGAGCATACATTCTAGAGATCTTTGCATGTCAACATGTATCCATTTAACTTGCTGAAAATGGGGATGGAGAGATGGCTTAGCAGTCCAGAGCACTGGCTGCTCTTCCAAAGATCCTGAGTTCAGTTCCTAGCAACCACATGGTGGCTCACAACCATCTGTAACAGGATCTGATGCCCTCTTCTGGTGTGTCCGAAGACAGCTACAGCAGACTCATATAAATAAAAATAAATCTTTTTTAAAGTAAGTTAATGCATATTTATACTATAGCTTATTCAGCCATCCCACTATTAGTGGATATCCACACTGGTTATGAACTTTAAGAGAACTTGTATTCTGCTCTCTTCATGTTCCTGCCCAGACCCTCGTGGTCCCTATGCCAGTTCCTTCCCATGCCCTCTCCCCCATGTCTCTGCTCCCCTTGACAACAGCTCAGTTCTGCTGCTCCACAGTCAGCCAGCATGATCATTCTTCCACTGCTCCTCTCTTAAGGCATCTGTGCTGGCTGCTTTTGTGTGTCAACTTGACACAGGCTGGAGTTATCACAGAGAAAGGAGCCTCCCTTGAGGAAATCCCTCCATGAGAACCAGCTGTGGGGCATTTTCTTGGTTGGCGATCAAGGCGGGAGAGCTCCTTGTGGGTGGTGCCATCTTGGGCTGGAAGTCTTGGGTTCTATAAGAAATCAAGCTGAGCAAGCCAGGGGAAGCAAGCCAGTAAGTAACATCCCTCCATGGCCTCTGTATCAGCTCCTGCTTCCTGACCTGCTTGAGTTCCAGTCCTGACTTCCTTTGGTGAAGAACAGCAATGTGGAAGTGTAAGCTGAATAAACCCTTTCCTCCCCAACTTGCTTCTTGGTCATGCTGTTTGTGCAGGATTAGAAACCCTGACTAAGACATGCATCTGTGGTGGAGGAAACTACAGTCAGAACATTGGGGCCATCAAGGGCAGAAGCTGTACAGTCAGAATGCTGGGGCCACTGAAGGAAGGAACTGTATGGTTAGAATGTTGAGGCCACCAACAATGAGCTGTCAAACTCATCTGGCCTTTGGGGCAGCCCTCCCATCCCCATGTGTTCCTGTTTAGTTGCCCTGCCTGCCGTCCAGAGCACCTGGTCTAGATCCTAAGTCTCCTGGGCCCGCTCCACACTCTTCTTGGTGACGACCTTGCTTCTGGTTTAAAGGGAAAACCAAGGGAATCAAGTGTGAAGTCCTCCTGTTGCATGACACTTCCTGGGGAGACATGAGTAAGTGTCTACTTAGCCCAAATAAGGGAATCCGTGACAGACTGAAGTAAAGATACCACCAGTGTGTTTATTGGGGTACTTCAGGAATGTGGGTGAGAGCTTACTTACAGGAAATGTAGAAATGACTCAGAGATAGCTGCATCACCAGAGAGACCTGGGAGCAGCTCCACCTCTCTCTTTCAAGCAGTTGGGTTGGTCTGAGCCTCTTCAGGCAGCTCGGCCTGTCTAAGTCTCTCAGCACTCCTTATTGCTTACCTATGCTTGAGGAGGGACGGACCTAATATATCTGCTCAGTTTGGGGGACATCCTGAACTTAACAGGCTTCCCCTCGAGGTGGAATGTTACACCTCCCTTTAGAACAAGCATCCGGTCTGAAGGAGCTTTTCCCCATGGAATGTTTTTCTCTTGTGCACACAGATCTCCCTGCTTACACCTCTAGGTGTTTTGTTGCTGTTTCCTTCAAACTAAGAAGTTATCTCTTTGGGAGAGGAAGGAAAATAATCAATAGTTTATCAGAGCACTATAGGAAAGCTGGGCATTTGGGAGGCAGAAGAAGGTGGATCTCTGAGATCAAGGCCAGCCTGGTCTACAGAGTGAAGTCTAGGACAGCCTGGGTTATGTAGAGAGAACCTGCCTCACAATAAACAAACAAACAAAAACAAAAGAAAACTAAATGAAGGTACAAGACTCAGGAATCTCAGAAAATTATGAGTTGCAAGATTCCAAGTTGTATCAGCAAGAGAGATTCCCCTGGGAGAGAGGGCCTTAGCAGAGCTGCCTGCAGGGAGCTCCAAAGGTACATACAACCTTGGAGAGGGCATTGCTTGGCTCTTTGGTGACACATTTGTCTTTGAGTCACTCCTGCAACTCCTCTCCCCCAACCCATCAGTTCACCAAGCTAGACTCAGGTGGAATCGTTTCTTTAATTGATCTAGCATGAACAGGCAACCTTTCACATCCTGAGAGGCCACACAACTAGTGCCCAGCAGGGACCAGCAGGGCCAAAGATCAGCTGAGGGAAAGTTCCGTGGTCCCAGTGAGGGGTGGTAAGGCTGCGGCTGAGGATGATGCCTGAGGTGGAAGAGCTGGAGGAGATGCTGAAATGGCTGCCTCTCCCATGTTTGGGGGATGTGCTTCCTGCTGTCGTGGCACTTGTACACTTTCTGTTTTCTGTGGTGAGGTACTCACCAAGGCTGAGGCGTCGTGGAGTAGGGGTGTGGTCCCAAGGACGCTGTCTTCCTCCTTGACGAGCGGGGTCCTCTACATGAGTGTAGGTCTAACCCTCCAAATAGCTGATGCGGCAGGCAGGTATCTCATCCCGCTGACCCAGCGGGCGGGACAAGAGTCAGGCGGGACAAGAGTCGGAAGCAGCTGTTGGCTGGCAAGTTGCTTGGCTTTTGCTGTGGACATTTAGTCATCCAAACACAGTTCAGCTGTCTACCCAGAAAGAACTTACCATGGAAGGGGGTTAATTCTGAGACGGGGGGGGGGGGGGGGCAGGGGGTGGTGGTGGTTGGGGAGGCGCGGGGTGGGGGTGGGGAGGGACTACAGATGCTTTCTGTCCTCCGCTGAGCTCTCATGAGGCAGGGAAAGTGGATAAAGGGAAGGATAAACTGGGGTGTTAGCCCTTATAGAAGGGGAGCTGTAAAGAGAAGGAAAGTACAATTTAGATTTGCAATAAAGGGCTGGAGAGATGGCTCAGAGGTTAAAAGCACCAGCTAGTCTCCCAGAAGTCCTGAGTTCAATTCCCAGCAACCACACGGTGGCTCATAAACATCTATAATGAGATCTGGTGGCCTCTTCTGGCCTGCAGGCAGAACACTGTATATGTAATAAATAAATCTGAAAACTGAAAACTAAATTCTGCACCAAATAGATTTTCCTGGGATAAAAAAAATCTTAGAGCCTGTCAGAAGAGAATTCGTGAGGCAGGGGATCAAGGAAGGAGGGAGAGAAAATGTCCCTGGCCAGAGACTTAACTCAGAGGAAGGGGACTCACTTGACTCGGCTCATTAAGGAAATGGGGTCCTTAATAACGGTCCAGCTCAAGAGACCGGCAGTCAGGGAGCACTGTGCAGCTGAGCTGCTGGTGTTGTGCAGCTGAGCTGCTGGCATTGTGCAGCTGAGCTGCTGGCATTGGTAGTGCCTTTTTAAAACATTTATTTATTTTTATTTTATGTGCATTGGTGTTGGAGGGTGTCAGATTCCCTGGAAATGAAATTGCAGACAGTTTTGAGCTGCCATATGGTTGCTGGGAATTGAACTCACAACCTCTGGAAGAGCAGCTAGTGCTTTTCACCACTGAGCCATCTCTCCAGCCTCCTGCTACAGACTTGTAAACAAGAAACAAAAATGCAATCCACAGCCTGGCTGCTGAAGCTGGAAGACACCTGGGAAGTTGCAGTCTGAGGGCTGTGGGAGTGAAGAATCTGAATATGCCTGAGACAAAACTGCATTGTCTGAGGAGATAGAAGAGCTGTCCGAGAGCTCAACGCATGGGCTTCTCTGTCCATTAGGGACACCTGGCTACTGTCAGCTGAGGTCCCCATGAACATCAGAGAGCAATTGGAAGGACAGGCATTCCTGAGAGAAGTGAGTGTTTGACAAGCAGTAGTTTATAATTAGACATACATACATATGTCTATATTATATCACATAGTTACATCTAATACATAATTATGTGATATATAAAATATTCAATAGACATATAGTATACATATCATATATATATATATTTACTTAGCACAGCCATTTCCACTGGAAACAACTACCGTCATAAAGCCAGCACAGCTGTTGGGCAGAGTCCCAGCATTGCTGGGCCAGATGCTGTGATTGCTGCTGTTCTGTCTCTCTCTTTTAGGCTTTGGTCTCTGCTGCGTGTTGGCTTCTTGGGGACTTTCTGTGTTATGACCCATTTTATGTTTCAGTCTTTTTAGGAAAGTCCTAAACTCACTACCCTTTCTGTTTAGGGACATATCTTTATCTGGCCCTATTTGGAAGTCTTCCTTATGTCCTGGAGCTCGTGATGAGCACAGAGAAGCACTAAGCTAGGGATTTCTAGATGAGGCCATGACCCCAGGAATCTTCTTGGGGTATTGCTGCTAAGCAAACTCAGACTGTATCATTGGAACAGGGTAAACTTAGAAATGGTTGACTAACTCTGACTGGCCAAGGAGAATTGGTAACAGATACAAAACCTCTTTTTACAATACGCTTAGAATTCTCTGAAAATGTAAAGACAGGGGATCATACGGGCATATCCCTGGAGGAGTAGAACTCAGTAAATTTGATAGATTGACTAAAATAAACTTTTCCTACTTACAGCAAGGATGATGAAAGAATATAGGTTAAGAGGCATTAGGTATTCATCTGCTCTTATTAAAAAGAGTCGTTCAGGCCAGCCAGTAGTGGCTCACACCTTTAATCCCAGCACTTGGGAGGCAGAGGCAGGTGGATTTCTGAGTTTGAGGCCAGCCTGGTCTACAGAGTGAGTTCCAGGACAGCCAGGGCTACACAGAGAAACCCTGTCTTGAAAAACCAAAAAAAAAAAATAAAAAAAAAGGCATTCAGCTATTTACAGGGAGAGGGTGTGGAGTGCTCTAGAATTACAAACCCTGCCAGCCTAAAAGTGGCTGTCATATAATAAATGTGTTTGCTGTGTGTGGAGAGTTTCTGGAGAGCTTCTAGGAATTTGGCAAGAATTTGATGTTGGGCTAGGACAAGGAAGTAGGCTCAAGATGAGTACAGCTGAGGACTGTGTTCTTTGTATCTTGCTACGACCCTGAATGCAGGGCTTTGTTTGTTCCTCGGCTACTTTGTTTATGCTTTGTTTGTTCCTTGGCTACTTTGTTTATGCTTTGTTTGTTCCTCGGCTACTTTGTTTATGCCTTAGGACTGACCATATTCTTTGTATGTACCTAGAACGAAATAAAAGTAGACTGGAGGGCTGGAGAGATGGCTCAGTGGGTAAGAGCACTAACTGCTCTTCCGAAGGTCCTGAGTTCAGATCCCAGCAACCACCTGTAAGTATATCTGAAGACAACTACAGTGAATTATGCTGGTGCGAGCTGAGTGGGCCGGAGCTAGCGGGCTGGCAGAGGTCCTGAGTCCAGTTCCCAGTAGCCACACACATGATGGCTCACGGCCATCTGTACAGCTACAGTGTACTCATACGCATAAAATAAAATAAATCTTTTTTTTAAAAAAAGCAGACTGGAAAAAAAATAAACTCACTTATGCCTCAAAATTTGCTGGGGTCATACCATGATGTTGTCTAATTGTCTCTTTTCTTTTCTTTTCTTTTCTTTCCTTTTTTTTTTTTTCTTTTCTCCTCTTTCCCTCCCTGGAGACCCTTTTGACTGACTGAGCTGGCTTGGTCAGCTATGTCAGGGACATTCTTTAGATTCTCTGAATTGGAATTATAGGGTTAATTATAGAAATAAAATTTGTTCTATTTGCACTTTCTAATTGTGACTAAACTTGTAACCCCAGATATGTAATGAAAAACCAAACACATGTCTGGAGACAAAATGATATAATCTGTACTTCTTAGATAATCATTTGTCTGTCTTTGTTCTGTGAAACCTGTATAAATAAAGAAGCAACCTGATTGCTAGTCAGGCAGAGGTATAAAATTTCCCTGACCACAACACCTGATTCGCTCCTCCTTCCTCATCTCCTCTTGGGAAAACTCTGTCAACCCTGGGTGGGACTGGCCCCTGGCATTTACTTACTTAGACTTTAGGAGATGGAGACAGGCTTGTTTTGTGTAGCATTGGGTGGCCTGAACCTCACTTTGTGGAGCAGGCTTGAAGTCATAGAGATCTGCCTTGCTGTGATTCCTAGGTCTCACGAGACAGGAACATGCCAGTGAATGCGAATTGCTAAATGGTTTAGACTGATATGTTATTCTCTGCTGGTTAAAATGAACCAATCTGAGCCAGATTAAAATATGTATAAAGGCAAGTTTATTGGGAAGCTGCACTTGGGTGGGCAAGTTCACTGGCCCCAAGGAAGAAAGCCAGGGATGTCATCATGGGAAGGGAGACCGGAAAGAGAATTTTTTAAAATGTATTTTTTTTTTTATGTATATGACTGCTCAATCTGCATGTACACTTGTGTGCCAGAAGAGGGCATCAGATCCCTTTTAGATGGTTGTGGGTCACCATGTGGTTGGTGGGAATTGAACTCAGGACCTCTGGAAGAGTAGCCAATGTTCTTAACTGCTAAGCCAAGGAGAATCTTTTATAAGCATTGCCTGTCAATAAAAAAACCCAGTGGCCAATGAGCAGAGGCAGGAAATGGGAGGTGGGACACTGGCAGGAAGTGAGAGGATTCTGGGAAATAGTGAGAGAATCAAAGGAGATGCCGTGTGTGTGTGTGTGTGTGTGTGTGTGTGTGTGTGTGTGTGTGTGTGTGTGTGTGTGTAAGGTGGGGGGCAAAAGAAGCAGGTTGAAGTAGAGGTAACCAACCATGTGGAAGACATAAAATAGTTTGAATGGGTCAAATAAGTTATGAGCTAGTCAAGGAGTGAGCTGAAGCTTGTGGCCAAGGCATTTATTATTAAATAATTAGTCTTGGAGTCATCATTCTAGTAGGAGGGTCTGGGAAAGAGAAAAAATGGATTTTAATTTTTTTATAGGAGACAGAGGTGAGGGAGATGAGAAAGAGAAAAGCAGCATGCAGAGAGAAGGAAAAGGGGGGAAGAAGAAGAGGAGTGAGAGAGAGAGAGAGAGAAACAGACAGACAGACAGACAGACATCAAAAGGTCTGGACTCTCCAGGAAAGAGCCTCTGGGGGAAGGGCAGCCCAGCCCTGGGCTAGAGAGTTCAGGGTTGGAGGTAGGGACTGAAGGGTGCAGGGAGAACCTGGAGGCCACCTGGAGTGCCTGAAGAAGGCACTTCAACCCTGTGTCCCAGGGTCGGAAACCAAACAGGACTAATGTGTAAGTTGGGCTTATAAAGTGCTAAAGCACTGGGCAGTGGTGGCGCATGACTTTGATTCCAGCACTTGGGAGGCAGAGGCGGCGGATTTCTGAGTTCGAGGCCAGCCTGGTCTACAGAGTGAGTTCCAGGACGGCCAGGGCTACACAGAGAAACCCTGTCTGGAAAACAAACAAACAAAGTGGGGGAGGGTAGTAGACAAAGGGGTTTGGTGTCTTTGAGTTTTGTTTTGTTTTTTTTTCTTGTTTTTTCCAGACAGGGTTTCTCTGTGTAGCCCTGCCTGTCCTGGACCTCACTCTGTAGACCAGGCTGGCCTCGAACTCACAGAGATATACCTGCCTCTGCCTCCCAAGTGCTGGGATTAAAGGTGTGCAACACCACCACCCAGCTCAGCACTGCCATTTTGAGGAAGATATATTCATGATACACTGGTCCTTGTTAACATTTTTGAAGTATCTCCTTAGCCACCTAAGACCAACTGGTATCCCCAGAACAGATGGTGGTGGGCCTTCAGAGATCTTGCCTACTCTCTTTAGAAAGACTCAGTTATGCAACACTACCTATGAGCATGGTACAGATCTGCAAAGGCATCTCAGAAGAGTTAAAGCCACAGTGAGGGAACTTAAGGAAAGTATCGCGCATGGGTGGTGTCTTGGTAAGGTTACTACTACTGTTGTGACGGAACACCATGACCAGAAGCAGCTTGGGGGAAAGGGTCATCTGGACTATATATGCCGAATCACAGTCCACCGTGGGAAGCCAAGGCAGGAGCTCAAACCAGGCAGAAAACCAGGCAGAAACCTAGAGGCAGGAGCTGATGCTGAGGCCGCAGACAAGTGCTGCTTACTCATCGTGGCTTGCTCAGCTTGCTTTCCTTTATTTCTTTATTTATGTTATGTATATGAGCACACACTATAATAGCTGTACAGAGAGTTGTGAGCCTTCATCTGGTTGTTGGGAATTTACTTTTAGGACCTCTGCTCGTTCCTGTCAACCCCGTTCTCTCCAGCCCAAAGATTTATTTATTGTTATGTGTAAGTACACTGTAGCTGTCTTCAGACACACCAGAAGAGGGAGTCAGATCTCATTATGGGTGGTTGTGAGCCACCATGTGGATGCTAGGATTTGAACTCAGAACTATTGGAAGAGGAGTTGGTGCTCTTACCCTCTGAGCCATCTCACCAGCCCGCTTGTTTTCTTTTAAATAATATTATTTTTAAGATTTATTTATTTAATAACTATAAGTACACTGTAGCTGTCTTTAGGCACACCAGAAGAGGGCATTGGATTCCATTACAGATGGCTGTGAGCCACCATGTAGTTGCTGGGATTTGAACTCAGGACCTCTGGAAGAGCAGTCAGTTCTCTTAACTGCTGAGCCATCTCTCCAGCCCTCAGCCTGCTTTCTTATAGAATCCAGGACCACTAGGTCAGGGATGGTACCACCTACCATGGCCCGGGTCCTCACCCATCAATCGTCAATTAAGAAAACGCCTTACTGGGCTGGTGAGATGGCTCAGCGGTTAAGAGCACCAACTGCTCTTCCAATAGTCCTGAGTTCAAATCCTAGCATCCACATGGTGGCTCACAACCATCATAATGAGATCTGACGCCCTCTTCCGGTGTGTCAGCTACAGTGTACTTACATAGAACAATAAATAAATCTTTAAAAAAATTTTTAAAATTTAATAAAAAAAAAGAAAGAAACTACCTTACAGGCCGGCCCACAGCCTGGTATTGTGGAGGCATTTTCTCAATTGAGGTTTCCTCCTCTCAGATGATTCTACCTTGTGTCAAATTGAAATGAAATCAGCCAGC
>JADRCD010211562.1:8294-19908 GCA_019843815.1 Montemys delectorum | reverse complement strand
TGCTGTAAATGGCTTTATATTCTGATTTTTGTAGAAGACCACCTTATTAATGCTTTTACAATTAAACACAAAGAAAGTTGCTCAATTCTCAACTCTTACGACTAGTGATCTCTGAAGAGTTTCTTGTAATATGATAAATAATGAGCCACCATTGCAATAAAAGCCAGCCTCAAGCAGTCTCCTCCAGTCTGCCTTTTACTGGCATGGTGACATAGTATAAGCCATTTAATATCCCTAGATGTAGAATGCGAATTTACTCCCTAGTGTTACTCTACAGCAGTGTTAGGAGAATTAATTAGACAATGAATCTGAAGGCTCCCAGGCTTAGTAAAGAGAGACACAACTGTAATGCATTATTTGCCTGTGAAGGAAAGCAATGAGAAAGCCTCCTTCCCTACTAATCAAAATTATTCCTACCGAGAGAGGGATGTTAGCAAGTAAATTAAGACTATTTTTGATAGAGTTTCTAGTCTCACATATCCTGGGGCAGCAAGCAGGGAGAACAAACACATCTCTTAGACAATTTAAATATATTTCACCCATTAAGAAAATGGGACCACCTCAAAGGCATAGTGAAAAAGATTTCATAAAGTCATTAAAGCACAAACTTTGAAATAGTTGGGGCAGACCACAATGAAAGACATATGCTCAATGTAAAGAAACCAGTGGTAACTTAAATGATTATTTTTTAAAAAAAATATTTATTTATATAAGTACTCTGTAGCTGTCTTCAGACATACCAGAAGAGGGCATCGGATCCCATTACAGATGGTTGTGAGCCACCATGTGGTGGCTGGGAATTGAACTCAGGAAGAGCAGTCAGTGCTCTTAACCACTGAGCCATCTCACCAGCCCTGAATGATTCTTTTTGTGATCCATATCTACTGCTGTTAGAGACTTGTAATGAAAGATCATAGTATATGGTGTGAGGCACAAAGCATATGTTCTAGAAGTCATGATAAATGTGGATGCCTATGAGTGTTCATACGAATTTATGCATCCTTAGATACGGATTGACAGTAATAATACCTCCTAAAGCAGGCCTTTTATTTAAGTCTGTCTCCTTATGGATTGTGACCTCATATTGTCATTGTTCTTCTAATTATCATTAGTTATCACAGAGAGTTCGACATCATATCCAGAATTTTTTTTTTTTTTTTTTTTTTTTTTTTTAAGCTGCAACAATTTCTTGCATGGTAGCAGTGGAAAACCGCCATGTCTTCGGTCCAAGGATGGCATACCAACCAGTGCCACACCTTACTCTTTGGAGAATAACTGAAAATGATGAGGATGCTTGGCTTTTATAAGGAAGGATAGTTTCTCACTTAGACTTGGGTTGAATTTAAATATGCTACACTATGGGCAACATGTTACCTTAAGAGAATCAGAACTGGGCTGGAGAGATGACTCAGTGGTTAAGAGCACTGACTGCTCTTCTGGAGGTCATGAGTTCAAATTCCAGCCACCACATGGTGGCTCACAACCATCTGTAATGAGATCTGATGCCCTCTTCTGGTATGTCTGAAGACAGCTACAGTGTACTTACATAGAATAAATAAATCTTTAAAAAAGAGAAAGAGAGAGAGAGAGAGAGAGAGAGAGAGAGAGAGAGAGAGAGAGAGAGGCAGAATCAGTCACCAGTCTTGTCACCCTGCTTCGTCTGGGTCCATATATGAGTATTTTAGCCTTCAGAGTGAGGAAAAAAACTTTTTATTCTCCTTGAAGGAATAAATTAAACTGGGGAAGATATAATTGGGGGAGGGGAAAAATAAAATTGTTATTTCCAACAACCACAGAAGTTCTTGGCATGTGAAATCATATTTGAAGCACAATTTTCCACTCCATCTAATCAAGCAACTCACTTCAATTTACAATATAGGTAGTTGGTGAAAATGTTTAATTTCATTTTAAAAAGTTGAAATTTTAATGACCTAGTATTATGCAAACTTGCTTTCAGATCACCTGGTGTGATGTGATGTTTATTACTGATTGTCAACTTGACTGAATCTAGATCATCTTTAATGACAAATTTCTGGGCATGTCTGGAAGGAGATTTGAGTTGGATTAATTTAGACGAGAAGATCAACCTTGAAGGTGGATATCACCGTTGCACGGGCTGGGGTCCTGAATGGAGGGAAAGGGAGAATCGACCCAGCATCTATCTTTTTGTGAGGAAGCATTCATCTTTTATGCATTGATGGCAGATATGAGGTGTATGCAGACGCCTCATGCTTTTGTTGCCTTCCCGACCATAATGAATTCTATTCCTTCAACCTGTAAGCTGTTTGTAAATAAGCCATTGCATCTTTAAGTTGACAGACAATTTTGCCTCAGTGATGAAAAAAGTCACTAACCTCTGGTTTTTGAACTTGAAGCATCAGCCGTTCTAGGTCGACATCTTTGTATCAATATTGCAATTAAGGAAGGTTCTGCTTTCTTCCTTTTTGTTAGATTATTGTAGCCTTTCAGTTGTAATCCACAATGAAATTATTTTATTCCTATGTGGAAATTAGGATTTTTTCTTTTCTTTTCTTTTCTATTGGGTATTTTCTTTATTTACGTTTAAAATGTTATCCCCTTTCCCGGTTTTGCCTCGCTCCGCCCAAAACCCACTATCCCATCCCCACTCCCCTGCTTCTATGAGGGTGTTCCATCAACCACCCACACACTCCTGCCTCCTGGCCCTGGCATTCCCCTACACTGGGGCATCAAGCCTTCACAAGACCAAAGGGCCTCTCCTCCCATTGATGACTGACAAGGCAATCCTCTGCTGCATATGCAGCTGGAGCCATGGGTCTCTCCTTGTGTACTTTTTGGTTGGTGGTTTAGTCCCTGGGAGCTCTAGGGGTTCTGGTTGTTTGATATTGTTGTTCTTTCTATGGGGTTGCAATCCTCTTCAGCTCCTTCAGTCCTTTCTCTTACTCCTCCATTGGGAATCTCCTGCTTAGTACAATAGTTGGTTGCAATCGAGCATCTACCTCTGTATTTGTCAGGCTCTTAGAGGGGGTGGGAGGGGGGACACAAACTAATGAACATTGAAAGACATAAAGGTGTATTCCAAGAGAAAAGAAGAGATTATACTTTTTCAAACATTTTAATAACATCATATTATTTATTAACTGCTTATTTTGATTGTAATGGCAGAAAAATCAATTGCTAAACCATGTGTCAGATATTTAATTGATAGTACATATTGACAGTATAGTGAAACTTTTCCTGTACCAAATATGATTTCTAGTTAAATCAACATTTGGTAAGCATTTTGATTTTTAAAATTTGTTAGAAACTAATAATTGAAACGGAAAATAGTGTTAAATTAATTTGGTGATATCACACTTTAAGTAGAAATGATATTTTTCCTGATTTCTTCCCTATTGATCAAAGCACTTGGAGAAATTCAGAGAATATAGAATGTATTTATCTTGATGGTGATTTCAAATTACCAAAACTAGCAGTAGACATTAAGAAAAGATTATTTAGTATTCTCAAATAAATTGCTGCCTTTATAAAATTCCTTGTTTTAACATAATGAAAAACGTGTTTTTCAATTTCACTTTGAAAAATTCACCATAAGGTGGCAGTCAAGTCTATGGAGTTTTATCGTGGAATTTATGCAGAAGGCTTCAAATCCTCTTTTGAAGAGTTACCACACACCTGACGTGTCAGTGTCCAAATCAGTACTTAAAAGTTGATGTACACTCTAATTAAAAATGATAATTATCCATACAAGGGCAGCAGCAGGAAACCGGACGTCCTGGAACTGAGCCAGACATCTTCAGTGCAATTCTTAACTTTGAAATGGGCGCTAATCACAGTAATTCTCTGTCACTATATTTTCATTTCCTCGTGCCAAAATAGCAGTGGTTTTGTGTCTAGTAATGAAAATTAGATATCAGAACCATTTGGGGCCAGGTGCCTCCAGGATTTCATAGAAGTGATCAGGGCTGAGAAAAAATATGCCTTTTGAAACCAGACAGTCCTGGTAACTGCCTTTGTGTTCTCTCACAGATCTCCCAAAGCAGCTTGGGGTGATATCCAAGAACAAAGAACACACGCTTTGTGATTAAAGAGCACACTGACCAAGATAGAAACCTTAAGGTTTTTTATGCTGTTGCTATTGTTTTGCCAATGTTGAGGATTGAACTCAGACTTTGCACATGCCTCATTGTGTCCTTAGCTCCTTCCAAAAAAATTTTTTTTATACTTTGCTCCTGAAAAATAGCATGAACAATGGTTATTTGAAAAAGAGAGGCCATGAATTCTCTTTCCCCCTTTTATGTGAATTTCCTGCATAAAATAAAATAAACATGTTTAAGCTTGGTTTGCATATTTATGTATAGCATAAGAATTTGGTGTTGAAAACCAGTGACTGGGTAACCAGAAAACATTGCATGAATCTGTTTCTATAAGCAATTTCTGTTACTAATTTAACAAATTTCATTGCATGTGAAGAAATAGTTTTAAAAAACATACACTTGGAAATCTAATTTGCAAATTAGATGAAAGGGTAGGAGTAACAAATGTAAGATTTTTACATCAAGTTATCAACCGAGAACTTCTCTGAATAATTAGTTGTTTGATGCATGCTAGGAAAAGCTGTAATAAATGTATGTTCAATATTTACTCAAACAATGCCTGCTGTAATTGATGAATTCCTTTTCATGTGCAATCACTTTATCTTCCCATCGGTTGTTCCTCTCTCTTCTCATTTAACCTTTATAGAAATGGACTTCTATTAGTATAAACTACAAGGACAGTTTTTTTTAAATACACATGTGGGTATTGTTAACCATGAATTGGTGAAGCTATCCAAAGAAAATTTCAACCTAAGGTGTGTGTGTCACATGGGGAAGGTTTAGCAAATTCTGGATTAGCTTTTGATGTTTTTTGTGGCTGAGTAGTGCGTCTGGCATCAGGTGGAGGTGATGTAGACATGTTGTTCACTAACTTACAGGACCCACTCTGAAAATAATTTTTTGCACTTACATTCAAATGAAAATGTCCTCAGTTATGAAACAAGGCTTCACCATATTCCTTTTCTCAAACAAACAAACAAACAAACAAACAAACAAAAGAAAATTAAACTGGCCCAAATTAGATAATTGCCTTTCAACATAGCATTGACTTTCCATGTGGGATACAACTTTCCAGTTATTTTATTAATAACACAGGGCACACGGGTATAGGTAGGCAAAATCCCCATACAGATGAATAAATATATCTAAAAATAAATAAAATAGATGTTTGGGAATAAAATTATTGACATATAAACATAAGAACCAACCAATTGTTAGTGCCTAGAAACATGATATTCAGCATAATGAGAAGGTTTGTGTTGGAATAGATGTTGGACCATGTCTTAGTCAGGGTTTCTATTCCTGCACAAACATCATGACCAAGAAGCAAGTTGGAGAGGAAAGGGTTTATTTAGCTTACACTTCCACATTACTGTTGATCACCAGAGGAAGTCAGGACTGGAACTCAAGCAGATCAGGAAGCAGGAGCTGATGCAGAGGCCATGGAGGGATATTTCTTACTGGCTTGCTCAGCCTGCTTTCTTATAGAACCCAGGACTACCAGCCCAGGGATGGCACTACCCACAAGGGGCTCTACCCCCTTGATCACTAATTGAGAAAATGCCCCACAGCTGGGTCTCATGGAGGCACTTCCCCAACTGAAGCTCCCTTCTCTGTGATAACTCCAGCCTGTGTCAAGTTGACACACAAAACCAGCCAGTACAGGCTATTTGTGAGAGATCCTTCAGTGCTGGGGGTTTTAAAACATTTCCTATTTTGAAATTCTTCCCCAAACCAGAAACAAATTAGAACATTTAAATAAATACTGGCAGCTAATAGTGAGAAAATTCACTTACTATTAATGCCACTGTTAGTTAGCAGAAACATTATTTGCTATAGGAGTGGAGACTCAGACAGGAATGAGATTGAGATTCTTCACAATCAAAGATACATCTTCCAGGCAGAAGGCAGAAGATAAAGGATGCTGTGAGCAAACTCAGTTTTGTTCTGGCTCCATTCTTGGCTGATCCCCAATGTTTGTATTCACTTAAATAATTATTTAACAATAGTGTGTGTGCTTAGAGGAAATATTGTATCTGCCCTATGAGGCCGTAAGATCGACCATGGAGAGCAGTGTGCTAACAAAAGAAGTAGGCAGTATGTGTTCTTTTCAGTCAAAATTGGCTGGGTTAATATTGAATTTTCTGCAACAGAACTTCAGTGTTCTTGAACTAGGAAAGACAAGTTTATGATCAAGAGTTTGGGGATTAAAGATAGGTTAATTTTATCATAAGCAATAGAAAAAAAAGCATTTAAGAAGAAACATTTCCTTCATTTATGAGTCTAGAGCCTAGAGGAAGTGGTGTATTGATGTGCAGTACTCCCATGATCTAATTAAAACTGTCCCCACAGATAATGGACAATCTTATTTCCATCACAGAGTCAAATAATTCTGTGTACATCACAGATGATAGTGATGTGTATTATACTGCTATTACATATACATATATATTATATTGTTTAGTATAAATTTGCCTTCAGGTGTCTCAGTCACCATGGTTTCATTACTTAAGTCATGGTTATCAACACTCTGCTGCTTTCCATATGTGTATGGGGATATCCAGAGGGTTTGCCTTAAAATCTTTTATGGGAAATACATTTTACAGATGATTTTTGCCTTGGTAAGTTTTCCTATGAAATAGAAGATCTTTGCTGAACGACAGCAGTCAAGCAAAGGAACTAGTAAAAGATGCACAGGACCACCAGACGTCCAAATAACCTAAGACTGTTAATTGAACATTTAGTAGAAATATGTTAGAAACTGCTTTGATGGAGGATTGAAATGAGCATGTAAAGATTTATAGTGGAAACTTCTCAGTTATGGATCCTATCCAGACTACATTTCCTTATCTGCTCATGTCAGTAACTTGTTTGATCTATGGTTTTTGTGATTGAGGGTACACAGGTATTGCTGGAGAATTAGTAGAATAAGCTCTATTTGGTACAAGAAAGGATGGTGGCCTGAAATAGCCACAGTTATATCCCAGTTTGCAAAGCAGATTTCAAACGAGGGATAATTCAAAGACATTAGGGAGAATCAGTATTGGAAGGAGGTTGAAAAGAAGTGAGAAATTCTGGCCAAGGTGGAAACAGAAGCATTAGCATCAGACTGTTGGTGTCATAGAGCCACTATGGTATTTGGTATTCTCTGATTTCCTTGCTTCTTTCTTTTATAGACATGTACTATATGGAAGCTTCACAAACAAGTTCTTCAGAACTCATTTATCTTGGGGGAAACTGTTTGTTTAGTTTAATTGTTAATTTAATTATTCCTTCTCAAACTATCTGAGATGTGTGTGTGTGTGTGTGTGTGTGTGTGTGTGTGTGTGAGAGAGAGAGAGAGAGAGAGAGAGAGAGAGAGAGAGAGAGAGAGGAGAGCGAGCGAGCCAGTCAGTCAGTGGGATAACTTGTCCTGAACAACACAAAATCATATTTTAAGTTATATTTTTAAAGAAGAAAAGAATGTATGCCAAGAATAAAAATAAACATAAAAATAATTTTCTTCCCAAAGGTTTTGAAATACTGTGGACTATTTTTTCCAGATACTATTTCTCATTTCAGGTTTTCCAAAGCCTAACCTAGAACAGAGCAATGTACAGAAGTTGCCACTTTGCATGCCCTTGCGAAGAGTATCAGATATTGGAGACAAATAGGACTTTTTTTTTGGTATAGGGAACCAAAAACCTTCGTCTTTTTCACATCATGTGCAGTGAATAATTAGATGATAAGAACATGAATAATACTTGGAGTATATTGTAGATTGTAAGTAATTATGGCTCAAAAAGTATTAAGCATTCCTGTCCATATTGTTGAGATAAATTTTGAGTTTACATCATGTTGTGAAGTAAAACATTATATAAAAAAGGAAGCAGATTCAGTAATGTAATAAGAAAACTTTATGTCTTTGATTAAGAGATAAGCTGTGAAATAAGGTAGAACTAGCTGAGCACTGTAAAAAAAAAACTGGATTAATCAAAGGGAGAATTTGAAGTAACTATAGTAAGTAAACAAGCAGAAAAAACCCATGCTGCTCAGTTTTTATCCCTAAGTTAGAAGAGATGGTTCAAAATTTCTCCTAGAGCAAAGTGCTGATTAATAAAACTGTTGATATAGAAATTATAATTACATGGCTTGGCTGAAATTTTATGCATGGCAGGAATTATGCTAGAACATTTTGAAAACAATGATTGAATCAAAATTACATAACTAGATGGTTTCATCCCTTTGATGTCCTGCATGTTTTATGTAGTAACTGAAACCGTATGTCATTCTTTGGACATTAAGGCCTTCATTTGGACAAGAATGCAGTAAATTTTCTCCAATAACATGATAGGTACTTGTTAGGGCACACCTAATGGTTAAGAATTATCACATCAGTGCTCATACAACTATGCAAAAGCCTCCTATGATTCAGTCAGATAGGAGAGGTGTGCTTGAGACACCACATCGTATTATCCTATTAGTGAATGTGAGAACGAAATCGCTGGAAAGTGATTCGTGTAAAAAAGGCTTTGCTTCACGATACTGTGGAGAAGCCTGTGCTGCAAACATGGAGTAAAAACAGGTAAGGAGACTTAAGATATCTCAGCAATTCTCCCCTGAGTGCTAAAAGGGAAGATTGTGAAGCATCCCAACAGGGAACCGAAGTGCTGCAAGGTGGCACTCATGGTGTGCTCTGCTGCCGGTGAAAAGGCCAGTGTGGCTGGACCAGCCATTCCACAGGAGATGAGATTGGAGAAGCAATGGGCACTAAGCTATGGAATATTTGTAGGTAGGCCACAGGAATTTCTATGGGAGAATCACTGGGGAATTTTGAACACGAGATAATTTTGCTAAAATGGCACCTTGAGGCTTTCTTTCGGCTTCAGTGTAGATGTTCAAAGGAGAGATCAAAGTGGCAGTATGCTATAGAGTGTCTCGGGACAAGTGGAATACAGGTGGAAGAATTGAGAAGTGTCCGGATTTGGGTTGTATTTTCAAGACTGTGCTGCTGAGTTGCAGAGGTAGAATTTGTTAAAATGGAAAAAGCAGCATGAGGGCTGTTGGTCTTGGACAATTGACATAACTAAAAAACATCGGTCACTATCATTCAGTTCATACATGTAAGTCTGCAGTAACTGCTGAGAAATCAGGTGACAGAAATATTTAAAGAAACTTGGGTCTCAGAAGATAATGTAAGATTATCATGATGCTAATGGTATTGAACTGCCTGGAGTGGGAGAAAGCCACTGTGGAAGAGAAGGGGAGTGGATTAGACATTCATGAAGGTCCAAGGAATGGACATTGGAATACTCCAAATATGAGGTAAAACCATGTTGACAACTTAAGAGACAGCTTGAAGGAGAAATCTGAGGCCAGACAATGATGGTTTGATGATGGAAAGAAGGATCCCTTGCCCAGGACTGCTTTAGTATGAATACCTATCATTTCCTATATCAACCAATCACTAGTGTGAAGAGAGACTTCTAGCCATGGAACATTTTTTTTGTTCTTCTTCCTAATGTGGTCACATCGGACAAGTCTATTTTCTCTTATTTTAACATGTGTACATATTATACATTCATATATACTTACTATACACACATACATGTATGTGTGTGCATATATATAAATATATGTATGAATGTATAATATATACATGTGTGAAAACTATACATAAAATGTGTGTGTGTGTGTGTGTGTGTGTGTGTGTGTGTGTGTGTGTGTGTGACCCAGGAGAAGTAACATACAAGAGAAGGATATATATTTCTAAAATTAGTCCTTAGATCTGTTAAATGCTAATGCCATAAAGAGATGAATAATTACTCACGTTTGCATTTGACTATGTCAATTCCATTGGTAGAAGAATAAGACTGGATGGAGCAATGGACAGAAAAAAAAATCTGCCTATAGTCATTTCTGAAGAAACAAAGAGGCTAATGATACAGACCACAGATAAGCATCTAAGAGATTTGCATCATCAGGAAAAAATTATCATCGGGAGAAGATTATCATCAGGAAAATAAAGTGAAAGTAGGCTCATTTCTAGATATACTTTATGAGAAGAAAAACCTTTTGGATTTTTAAACGGAACAGGAGACAAGTTGAGTGTTGAGTATAAGACATGTATTTATAGCCCTGTGAGGACTCTTTAATAATGCCATTAATTACGGTGGCTGCACATGGATACTGACTCATGCTGAATTAGTTAGCAGCATTAGTCACAGAACCTCACAATATGTCTGAGCGTTCACTTTTGTCCTCACTTTCTGTGCACTACAAGGAGGTTAAGTGACTTGCCAATGATCATCAAGCATGTTGCTGAAGAAGCCAAGAATAAATCCTTAAGATCCTGACTCCAAGTTATTTATGTCACTGTATTTATTGACTTTACCTTCTGCTTAGTCATTTGTTGGGCACATTTACGATAAAAATAATGAAAAGCGACACTCCAATGCTTTAAATAGAGAATTTACTTTACACCCTGGCAGGATAGCAGCAGCATAAGTCTTTTAGATACCCACTGGGTTTCTAACCAATGCCTTATATCCATCAGTCAGACCATTTGCTTAATTTGTAGTCTCATTTCTACATATAAAATTAGTGCTACAGTTTCTTACAGTATACTTTATATTATACATTTTATCACTCCATGTGAATCACAAAAAATTTTGGCTAATTTTACTGCATCTTTTTAATTTGAGATCTTTATAATTCTGATCTGATTTGAAAAATCATTGAAGTGATACTGTGTATTGCAGGGCTCAGTCAGGAAGGTCAAAGTTGACTATCTCTCTTCTTCCTAAATGATCAGATAACTTACCTTCCTCTTTGTGGAGTAAAACTAGTAATTCTGTCATTCCTTAAAATGAGTGCACATCACTTGACATTTACACATGGAAATCTCATGCCATCTTTGAGAATTAAATCTCAGGAGAGAAGTTGATAAGTTCTGTATGTATCTATTTATCATTTCTATCTATCTATCATTATCATCTGTCATCTATCAGAACATCTATCCTCTATCTCCATCTGTCTGTCTGTCTGTTTGTAAATTTATATATTATAAAATAAACAACTATTAATAAGAAAGTATACGCAAACAGGAGGAAAAGAGCTTCCAAAAATTATGAGAAACAGTGACAGAAACAGAGACACACTCAGTCACACATGTGGGATCTGAAAAAGACACAAAACCAAAAAACTCTATGTATGCAAGACCTGTAGGGGGGAATAGCATAAAGTAAAAATATTCAAGAGCTCTCATATGAAATTTTGGACAGCAATCCTTCAAAGATGCTATTGGCTATTTGATTTGTTTTTTGTTGAATAGCTACTTTACTGCTGGGCATGTAGCCTTTCCTGGATTGGTATGATTAATATAGTAAAAATGACTATCCTACCAAAAGCAATAGAGAGAGTCAAGCCTTATAAAAAATCCTATATAGATCTTAAAAGAAAAAATTTCATCTTTATATATGAACACACACACATATGTGTGTGTGTGTGTGTGTGTGTGTGTGTGTGTGTGTGTGTGTGAGAGAGAGAGAGAGAGAGAT
>JADRCD010211561.1:18051-39336 GCA_019843815.1 Montemys delectorum | reverse complement strand
CACACACACACACACACACACACACACACACACACACACATGCACATACTGGATATTTCTAATTAAAAGGAATGTGTTTTCATAAGTCAGAGGGTTTGAGAAATCTAAGATAAAGGCACTATTTTCTTCAGTGTCTCATGAGGTCCAGTCTCTGCCTTCGAGTTAATACCATGCACACTACATCCATGTGAATGGGCAATGTTATGTCCTTCCAGTGATGGAAGGTGGAGAGCCCTCTAGAAGAACTAAGCCTTTGCACTTGTAGTATCCTACCTGTTAATAGCTTTACATTAACCATACCAAGACATAAGGGTCTTGCTTATTAATATATCCATATTGGCAACACCTGCACTTTGGAGGGGATAATTCAAAGCAAAACCACACCTTGTAATATCCAATGAAGTAAGGCTAGTGAGCTACTGGTCTTAGTGTTTAAACACTGAAAAGTCATCCTTTCAGGCAGTGGTTCTCAACCTTCCTACTGCTGCAACCCTTTAAGGCAGTAGTGTCTCATGCTGTAGCGACGCCCAATCGTAGAATTATTTTCATTGCTACCTCATAACTACATTTTGCTACTATTACAAGTAATACTGTAAATATCTGTGTTTTCCAATGGTCTTAGGTAACCCCATAAAATGGTTGTTTGACTTCCAAAGATATTGTGACCCGCATGCTTAGAACACCTGGTCTAAGGACTGATGACTCAGTGAAACCCTATATACCCCTCCCCTTGTATTTAGACTACCATATTCCATATACTAAGTGGGATTGGCAGGAATTTTCCTTCTTATATAGGTGTACTTGTTTATTGAGTACCTATCAACTGGAGTTATTAGCAGTTGTTAGCTGCCATGTGGATGCTGGAAGTTGAACCAGTGTCCCCTGGAAAAACAATGTGTTCTTTAACCTCTGAGCCAACTCTCCAGCCCCAATCTTTATTACTGATATCCACGAAATATTTTATAGAAATAAGTGTGATTGGTCAGGTTTAATACACATTTTTAATTTCTGTTCTGTGTAATGATGACATAATGAGCAGAAGTATGTGTTGGAATAAGAGAAGAATGTTGTTATATATTAATGTTCCAGAAATGTCCAATGTTCTCAGTGTTTCTTCACTTCCTGTGAGACTATTTGCCTTCCTTAGACATACCCCCACATTTAGTATCTCTGTAAAGGCAGTAATAATTTCCTGTCCACCATATTATTCTGTCCTCTAGTGTCCAATTAATATTCTGCATATATTTGTACCATTTACTGGGATTTAAAAAGAAAGAGGAAAATGATCAGTTCTTACTTACTAGATCAAAATGTGGTCCTATTGATCATGTAGAAGATTACTTGACTTTTAAACTTGCATTAGAGCTGGTGAGCTTTTGGGTAAATCACTCAATGTATAAGTACAAGGCCCTGAATTTATCTTCTGAACCTATGTCAAAAACCAGGCATGGTGGTGTTTAATTACACACCCACTCCAGGGAGGTAGAGACATGAATATCTCCAAAGCTTGTGACTACCCAGCATGATGGTAATGTTGTGGCCTAGGTTCCAATTAGAAGCCCTATCTCTAAAAATGAGGTGGAGAGCCTCATTTAGAGAACAATTCTTGATGTTGACCTCAGGCTTCCACATTCATGCAGTCTCACACAAAAGTGCAAGAGCAGACAGCTAATACACACATGAACACACATAAACTAAACTTTCCCATTTAACAGTGTCTGACTCAGACATATGTCATTAAACAGATGCACATGCATGACCTTTTGCAAACACAAGGTGTAGCATGAAGACACACATTAAATGCTCAGAATATCCACATAAACAATCATAACTTCCTTTCCCCCCTTTTATTGGATATTTTCTTTATTTATATTTTAAATGTTATCCCCTTTCCAGGTCTCTCCCCTGGAACCCCCCTATCCTATCCTCCTCCCCCTGCCTCTGTGAGGATGCTCCCCCACCCACCCACGTACTCCTGTCTTCCTGCCCTGGTATTCCCCTACACTGAGGCATCAAACCCCCTCTGGGCCTTAGGCTATTCCCCCCCACTGATGTCCAAGAAGGACATCCTCTGCCATATATGTGTCCAGAGCCAGGGTTCCTCCATGTATACTCTTTCGTTGGTGGTCCAGTTTCCAGGAGCTACGGGAGGGTCTGGCCAATTGACACTGTTGCTCTCCCCATGGGACTGCAAACACCTTACTCCTTCAATCCCTTCTCCAACTCCTCCATTGGGGACCCTGCACTCAATCCAATGGTTGGCTGCAAGCATCCATCTCTGTATTTGTTAGGCTCTGGTCCTTTCAGGTGACAGCCATATCAGGCTCCCGTGAGCAAGCACTTATCAGCATCCACAATAGTATCCAGGTTGGGTGACTGTATATGGAATGGATCTCTAGGTGGGGCATTCTCTGGATGGCCTTTCCTTCTGTCTCTGCTTGACACTTTGTCTCCATATTTCCTCCTGTGAGTATTTTGTTGCCCCTTCTAAGAAGCACTGAAGCATCCAAACTCTGGTCTTCATTCTTCTTGAGCTTCATATGGTCTGTGAATTGTATCTTGGGTATTCTGAACTTTTGGACTAATATCCACTTATCAGTGAATTTGTATCATGTGTGTTTTTTTGTGACTGGGTTACCTCACTCAGGATGATATTTTCAAGTTCCATCCATTTGTCTGTGAATTTCATGAAGTCATTGTTTTTAATAACTTAGTACTGTTCCATTGTGTAAACGTACCACATTTTCTGTAGCCATTCCTCTGTTGAAGGACATCTGGGTTGTTTCCAGCTTCTGACTATTATAAATATGGCTGCTATGAACATAGTGGAGGCTCCTCTATGTTCATAACTTTCCTTTTTCAGAGACTGGAATATATGTCTAGACTTATGTTCTTTGCATTGTAACTGATATAATTCAAAAGTTCATTTTACAACCTACTAATTTTCATTAATTTTAGTTATCATTTAGTTTTCAACCACAAAAAAGTGCTACATATTCTTTTAGATACTTTCTTGAATGCTTATGCTTTGATTTCTAAGAAGGCTATTGGAAGCATACTTGCTTGTTTTCAGAGGTGCTTTTAGTTTTCTGTGCTGTCTCCCAAGTGTGCTTCTCTCTTCAGGATTGCCAGATTGATTGCAACAGGGCTGGACTGGAGGGAGGGAATTTTAACCTGGTTGGGTAGGTGCAGGAAGGATGTGGGTTGTGGTGAGTGGGCAGTCAAAGAATATATACCCTGAACAGCTTTGGAGAACTGGTTCTGTTTATTGGGGCAGGAAGGCTATTTAAACCTTTAGGGCATAAATGGGAGCTATTGTGGTGAGTGTATATTATTACATGGACCAGCCTCCTGGGGATGCTTCATTTGCATGAGGAGGAATTCCAGGTGCTGCTGGACAGGACCTTATAAAGGGAAAGAAGTTTAACCTAGATACTAGCTATGCGACTTCCTCTAGTAAAGCAAAGGTGGGGGGCACAGGGCCACTGGCACCAGGACATTCAGGTCTGGAACAAAAGGGGAGCTATCTTTCTCCTGTCAATCTTTGCATGAGATTTCCAGGGTTTGGACATGTCTCAAGCCCATTCTTGCTCCCAGTCACACATTCTCTTGCTCCACATTTCTGTGTCTGGATTACAAAAGAGGAATAGCACATATTTATAGCAGTAATGTACAAACATACTGAATGTTTCACATTTATCCCAACTACTGTATTATTTGTATAAATATTCCTGTTCTGATGGGCAAGCAATGTGCTATAGCATTACCACTTATTTTACATTTTCCTATTAGTGACCTTGAGTATTTAAGACACATGCTGATGTTACTCATGGGTTTTCTAAAATCCATCTATTTATGCCTTTTTATATAATGCTGTCTCTTTTTTTTTCCTCATGGGGAAAATATGAGAAACATTTCATGTTTTACGTGACTAGAAGTATGATTTTGATAATTTTTGTCTGGAAATTTTATAGTTTAATAATAGTTTCCATTTTAATGTGATGTACCCAATAACCTACTAGGGTTCACAGAGGTCAAAAATACACAGAAGTTTGGAGTATTTCTGGAGCAGTTGAAGAGTAGGTGGCAAACTGCTATTGACATTATTAAACTGCTTCTTCTGCCCCAGAAAGTGATGAATTAAGCAGACTGTTGACTTTAAGATTACCTTGGAGATAGATCACAAAATTTAAAATGCAGTCACTCAGAAAGCAAAATTGCTTGGGAATAAAAGGCAATAATTACTATCACTCTTTTTTTGCAACTAGTGGGAAAAAAAAGAGCACTCCCACTCTAAACCTTGAAGCCTCAGCAAATACCCGAGACACTTCAGATCACATATTGTGATCAAAGCTCCAATCCTTAGGGTAAGCAATGACTGCAAACTTCTCTTTCTCTGTGCGTCTAAAACCCAAACCACTTTGATTGCTTTTCTGTCTAAACCCAATAAACACCAGTGACCTTGAATTATATTGTTGAAAGATAAAAATCTGGTTGTTGGAGGAAAACACCAAAAATGAATTCTGTTCTGTCTGGCATCTTAATGAATAAGGACCAGTGACAAATCAATAAAGATAGTATGACAGACTGTGATTAAGTTATTTTTAAAGATAAAACCTCCAATATAATCAATGCTTCATATAACGAGTTCCTAAAAGTACATCTTTGGGGCTAGTATTCTTGTACTCTTCAGGAATTAGTCAGTGCAGATCATCAGAGAGGGATATTTGGCAAAAGAACATACAATAAATGTTTCGATTTTTTCAGCAATATCATGAGAGCCATCCTATAATTTCAAGTCCTTACTGAGCTATTTAGAAGAACACAATGGTTTTATTGCACAGAAAATTGTCTTTTCTCTGTGAACAGGTTCAGTATTTTCAGTATCTGATAGAGATTCAGTTTTAGGAAATACTGTTCTCATCCAGGTATTTTGTTAATACTCTCAATATCTTTCATTATGGAAGTTCTACTAAACTGAGGACATTTGTGGTGCTTTGAATATGTATGGCTAGGGATTGGCACTCTTAGGAGGTGTGGCCTTGTTGAAGGAAATATGACACTGTGAGGGTAGGCAATAAGACTGTTCTCCTAACAATGTAGGAACCAGTCTTTTCCTAATAGCCTTCAGATGAAGATGTAGAACTCTCAGCTTCTCTTGTGCCACACCTGCCTGGTAGCTGCCACACTCCTGAAATGCAGATGATGGTCTGAACCTCTGAACCTGTAAGCCAGCCCTAATTAAATGATGTCCTTATAATAGTTGCTTAGTTCCTGGTGTCTCTTCCCAGCAATGAAAACCCTAACTAAGACAACATTGTTGTTTTCTTTCCTTTTCTGGCACCTCTCTGGTCTGCTTTAATGTTGCTACTTGTGGTAATTCTATAGGTAACTTTGGTAATCTTTTTGAAATATCTTACAGTTTAGACACTTTGCTGTTGACTTGTTCTTCTGTTTTAAATAAGAATAAATGTGTGTTTGTGTGTGTGTGTGTGTGTGTGTGTGTGTGTGTGCATGTGTGTGTGAACATATAAGCAGTATTTAGCAATTAGTAAGTCTTGGGTACCATAACTATGGTGCTGATGTGGTTGATGCCCTGTCTACAATGCAGATCTAAGTTAGATTTTCAGTGTGTGTGTGTGTGTGTGTGTGTGTGTGTGTGTCCATTAAAACACAGCATCCTAAAAATAAGAGCTTGATCACTCCCCATCTATGAAGCATTTAGTAAAGCAGATGATAATTGAAACACAGTATATGGATTGGCTGACTTATTCCCTCACATTTGACCTGAGATATGACACATAAATTTATGATTTGCTTCTTAAACATTGACTCCCTATGATTATCCCAAAGTTCTCAAGGGTCATCTGAAGGGAAAAGTCAAACAAGATGAAACACCAATTTCTGTGGACAAAACCCTGCTTCATGCCTATGTGTGGGGCCTTGAGGCTTGCTGCTGCAGCCTGGGTCTCTCTCTCTCTGCAGCTGGCAGGGTACAGTAGTCAAAAAGAAGGCAATATATAAATGAGATATTTTATTATAGGAAAGAGAAAATAGGTCGGTCAAGTAGAGAGAAAGAAAGGAGAGGAAGGAGAGAAGAAGACAAGGAGAGAGAGAGAGAGAGAGAGAGAGAGAGAGAGAGAGAGAGAGAGAGAGAGAGAGAGAGAGGGGGGGGGGGGGGGGGGGGGGGGGGGGGGGGGGGGGAGGAGGAGGAGGAGGAGGAGGAGGAGGAGGAAAGAAAGCAAGTGAGCAAGAAGGCAAGAGAAGAGAACAAAGAGCAGGAAAGAGGGGAAGAAGGCAAGAAGAAAGAGGGCAAGAGAAGAAGAAAAGAAGCAAGAGAGGAGACAAAGAGCAAGAGAAGTGAGGATGGGGACAAGAGAGGAAGAAAAGAAGCAAGAGAGAGAGGAGGGGGCAAACCATCCCTTATACTGTATGGGACGAGGCTATTTGTCTTTGGGGGCAAGGCATGCCTGGCTGTGGTCAGATGACTGGGGGTATGGTCCAGCTAGAATGCTGGAAGCTTGCGGCATTGTCTGCCTGATAGAACACACAACTCCTACAGGGGCATCTGTGAGGGGTTGTGGCTGAAACAGGAGCCAAGGACTCAGGAGTTATAGCCGAGCTCCTTCCACCCCTGCAAGCAGAAAACTGCCCACTGAGGCTCCAGAGCTCAAGGCCAGTTACTCAACTGAGCCTAAGTTGCTTGAACAGACCACTTCCGCACACCTATGAAGAAGAGAGAGAATGTACTTTGTGTAATATGAGTGTGGTGGTGCTGCCAGTAGGTGAACTGTGAGGCAGTTGTAGACTTTCAGTGGTTATTTGCATATTAGTACACTTGATCTGCACTGGCACGAGTAAGCAACAGGAGTTCTGAGTTTTTATTCCATGTTTAGAATACAACATGCCCTGCTCACCTATAGTGAGAATTTTTGTTTCTTAAAAAACTCAATTATGTTTTGTGAATATGTTTTAAACCCTTATGTATGATGTGAGACTAATTCAAATCATCCAAACCAGCTAACTATGACTTGTGCTGTGACAGAGATATGATTCTGCCAGTGGAAGATTGTTTATGTTTGGAATTCTTGAATTGAAAGGGTGTAAATATGAAAGAGCCTTGAGAGACTGTGGTGGCAGCTTCTGGTCTCTGCGGCTGCTGGTTCCTGCTACTGCTTTGGCTGTTTGTTGCATTGTGGCCTTTCTGGTTGAAGATATTCTGACTATAAAGATTAGACTTGCCCAAGGAATTTGACCTCACTATTCAATAGAAAGTGGTCTGATGGAATAGAAGGCCCCTTTCTCCCTCAAACCTTTCTTTCCTACCTAGTTGAGAGATTGGAAGGGATAATGTTGAGAAATGGTGAAAGGAGGAAGAACCCAATGAGGTAGCT
The DNA here is from genome assembly GCA_019843815.1 of Montemys delectorum. Taxonomy (NCBI): domain Eukaryota; kingdom Metazoa; phylum Chordata; class Mammalia; order Rodentia; family Muridae; genus Montemys; species Montemys delectorum. Next base: position 31,942 of record JADRCD010211561.1, on the reverse strand, counting down.
AAAAATTCTAGTTCCACTACCTAAAACAAACTGTGTCCAAAGGCTTCACTGTTGGCTTTGTTATGTTCCCATAAAATGTTTTTAGTAGAAAGATTAGCTTATTAGAAACAAAAAGCTACTAAACTGTAAGTAAACAATATACATGAACAGTTCTCCCCCACACATGCTCACCCTGATCCTCTCATGTGTCCTGATCTCAGAAAGTATCAACTAGTATTCATAGTTTTTCTGATAATTCCTTTTAAATAAACCATGCTAATCCATCCTACTTTAATCCTTTGAAAAGTTTCATTAGTTATAATGTATAGGTGGGTCAGTGTCCCATTTACCTGATGTTACTAGGGTCCCTTACTTACCTTTTGTTAGGAAATGTGATTAGTGGTCTGAATGTAAATATCACTTTTCTGCTGCATGAAGTTAGAGAATAAGTCGAAAGTTGGTGAGAAATAAATTATTACAGTTTCATGTAGATGGAAGATGTGTATATAATGCTTAGTAATCAGAGGAGGTTGGTGAAAAATTAAACCCAATGGCTGAACAAATGAAAGTGAGTTACTGGCTCCGGTGCAGCTACTGCCATTTCTTTAAGAGTTGACTTCTACTTTCCTCTGTGAGTCCATCTTCTCACTTGGCTTTCAAGGTTGTCATTGTTCTTTGTAGTTCCATGCCTGCTTCTTTTAGAGAAATAATTTTTCCCTATTATCTATCTGAGCTGCATTTGAAGTGTTCAGGGTCTAGGCCCTCAGAGAGGCCAGGAAGCAATTTGTTTCTGGTATTTAAGCTGTTATTATTCTCCCCCTCCAGCTCATGTCCCTTCAGCATCAAAATTATCACAGAGGTCTTAACCGAATTCCAGACCCTCTAATTCCAGTTTATTCTGAGCACCAGTGATCAAAGATGACATTTGTTCTCTGATTTAAAAAAAAAAAATCCTTATTTATTTGTATCCTCATTCCCATAACTTTGCACGTCATAGGATTATTGGTCTTTGGAGGGCAGACCCTTAAACAAGTTTAAAAGAACCTGATAGACAGCCTCCACTGGGATGTTGCTTTCTATGTGAGTTCAAAGGGATATGAAGTCCACAGCTCTGCTGTCTCTACATACTGCTTCTCTGCTTACTGTGGCAGAGACAGAAAGACCAAGATGACTTGAAACACATAGTTTTCATGCATGGTCTTAAGAACCATGCATGGCTGCCCCTACTTACATATCTGGCAGCTTGCACCATCCTGTTGTTTCTGCACAGGGAAGAAACACTGCTTCAAATGACAGCACCATAAAATGTTAAGCTAAAGAGAGTTACTGAAATAGAATGGAGATAAGGAAGTATAGACACCAATGGATTATTTTGGAATCATAAATATTTGTTAATATGACTTGATCAGAGTCCCATGTTCCTGTAGTTCCACTCTGTGGTCTGTCTACCTGCTTTGCCATCATAAGTATTTTTGTAGCAGTTTCTGCCACTAGAAATGAATGATCCATTACTCAATGTGTTTGATCCTGTGCTAAATAGAAGGGAGTATGTCCACAAATTATACTCTCCTTGTGTTTATGGAAGAATCAGAGTGTTGGAGAAAAAAACAGATGAGAAAATATAAAACAATAATATACCACGAAATGCATTAGAGTACACAGCAGCACAGGAAGAGGAATAGACTAATTTGAATTTGACAGGGAAAGTGTTTCCTGAACTGGTTTAAAGGCATCACAAAAACTCATTATCTCAGTTTTTGGGATAGACCTAGTCACAGTTTCTAATCTCAGTTCTGACATTTATGAGTAATATATCCTTGCCATATTGATATCTCAAACCTACTTTTTTTTTTTTTAGTTATAAAATGTACTTACCAATCAATGTCTGCCTTCAAACTACTGTTTGAATCAGACAGATATATATGGCACTCCTCAGAATGAAGCACATAACAGACACTTAACAGTAGATGTAATTATTACTGTTTGTGATTTTCTTTATTAATAATGAGATTTGTTGCAATTTAACTTACTATCGAGTGTGTGTGTGTGTGTGTGTGTGTGTGTGTGTGTGTGTGTGTGCATGCATGAATGTATGCCCAGATCACATTGAGAAGCTATCCTTAGAGGCCAGAAGAGATCACTGAATCACCAGAAACTAAAGTTACAAGCAGTTGTAAGCCATATAATGTAGATTCTGGGAACTGAGCTGGGGTCCTGTCACCAAGTACTTTCATACTCTCATTCCTAAGCAATCTCTCTAGCTCACTAATTATGAGATTTAGAAAAACTTAAGTATCTCACTCATTACTACTCATGGGTTAACTCTTCATTACCAAATTAATTGAAATACATAGAGAGCTTATTAGCTTTGTAACTGGCAAAGACACTCTATGCTGCCACAGCCCATTATCATTTCAGAATTATGATTGTGGTTTACTGCCTAGAGGTCATTGTTCCAAGCACAGCATTTGCTCTCTGTCTGGGAGTATAACACTGATCTACTGGCTGATGGAGTGGTAGAGTGTTAAAGTGTATGCTTACTATGTAAAAAACACCACCACCAATGAACTGGGCAGTGAGACAGCTTTGTAGCTAGCTTCTTTGAGTTCCTAATATATTGTAATCTATCAAGTATTTTTACTGTTAGAGCTGAAGAAGCTGGCCCTCCTGTACATAGTAGAATCTGTAATGCTAATTCATAATGGGGTAACAAAAAGTATGCCTAGAGTGTAGATCATTTCTTGGCTCTGCTATGACTTATGATTAAGGTAAAAGAAAAACAAGAGCCACCAAGTAGAGGTTTGGGCTCCCAGTGGCCCATACCCTTTAGGAAAGAATATGTCACCAGAATATGCAGAAAGCAACATCAGAAGACTGAAGAACAGTGCAATGGATGGCTGTGAGCCTCTACTTCTGTATTAGTTGGGCACTGGCAGAGCCTCTCACAAGACTTAGGACAAACAACAATAGGAACTAACTAGTACCCTCAGAGCTTCCAGGAACTAAACTACCAACCAAAGCTTACACATGGTGGAACCCATGGCTCCAGTAGCATATGTATAGCAGAGGATGGTCTAGTCAGTCATAAGTGGGAGGAGAGGCCCTTGATCCTGTGAAGGTTCTATGCCCCAGGGCAGGGGAATGCCAGGGCCAGGATTTGGGAGAGGACAGGCTGGTGAGCAGGGTAGGGGAGGAAACAAGGTTTTTTGTTTTTTGTTTTTTGTTTTTTTAGAGGGGAAACTGGGAAAGGAGATATCATTTGAAATGTTAATAAAGAAAATATCTAATAAAAAGACTAAAGAACAGATTAATATAGGTTGGATTGTGCAAGAACTAGTTAAAGATAGTTAAATTATATACATGAATAGTGTCAGGAAAGAGAACTGTCAGTCATAAGTACATTTTACTTATTTTCTTAAGAGTGGTCAAAGAAAAGAACAACCTTTTTCTTCTATGTTTTCATACTGCATAGTATATATTAATTTCATTTTGTAGTGTTTAAATAGTATTAACTCTAAAGAATGATGTGTTAGCTACAAGAAACAGATGGGTAGAGCAAACATTGTCCCCAAAATTTACATCCTATTATCAGGAAAGAATATATTTTTTTTGGTTATTCATTGGATACTTGTATAAATTCTAGGAAGAATTTTGATCTTGCTATTGTCTAAACTGTCTTTTTAGGGACAATTTGTGTATATCTGTGCAGATTGTTAAGTGGTCATGGTTTTTATGCTTATTTGGATGTGGCACCAAGATAGTTAGTCAAATATTATTATGTTTGTTGCTGTGAAGATGATTTCAATGTGACTATCATTTGCATTTTTGATAAATAAGGCAGATTGCCTCCCATGTAGTAGCTGGGGTCCACATGTAGTCATCTGAAGGCCTAAACAGAACACAAGATTAGTTGTCTTAGGAAGCAGGACAGAGCCAGCAGCTGATGCTCAGAATTCACTCTGCAACACCATTTTTCCCACTGGTCTCCATCTTGATGCAGGCTTATCTTACAGATTTGAACTTATTGTATTTTTTTTTTTATGAACTAATCCCTTAAAATCTATTTTCTCGGTCCTTCCCCTTTGGCTTTTTTGTTCCTATATCCTTTAATTTCTTATGCTGCCCTCTTTCTGTCCCTTTCTGTTTTATACACACACACACACACACACACACACACACACACACACAGAGAGAGAGAGAGAGAGAGAGAGAGAGAGAGAGAGGGAGAGTTCTATTTAGCTAGAAAATTTAGATACAATGACCTTATTCACTGAAGTGACTACACTGATTGACATTGATCCAGATCTATATATTATAGACATTGTGCCTTATAGCATTGATCTCACAGAACTTATAAAGTGCTGATAGAATTCTGTATTTCTAGAGGTGTTATTGGGTATTATAACAGAAATCCAAAGAAATGTATCCACATTGATGGATGAACTATTGATACTCTCCACAGCAATTACTTGAATACTTTTTAGTACTAAACGTGATACATATTAATACAAATGAATAAGTAAGCATTGTATTTGTAATCTCTTCACTTTGAGCTCAGCACATATTTATTATAATAGTGTTATGCCAGATGCTTAAAATATAATGAAGGAGATAGGAAAAGGTTACCAAAAACTATAATATTATTCAGATTAACATGAACAAAGTTAGTTAGAAGAAGTATGGCATGTTATACACAGGATGTGGTAAATTAGAGTGCATGAGGCAAGCTGTATTTAAAAAGGTACTGCTGTCCATTTATGGAGTCCCATCTCACCATATACTGAGGGAACACATTTCAATGTGGTCCTTGGGACTATAACAATCCTGTGGGTAAAAGTGCTTGCTAATGACTGAATTTTGTCTCTGGGACCTACATAGTAGAAGAAAAGGACCACCTCTTGCAAGGTGACCTCTGACCTACATATATTTCCTGGGGACAGGGATGCTCACACATGCATTAAACACACAAACAAAAAATAAGTGGTCTGTCGAGATAGAACCAATGACTATTAATAGGCTGAGAATTATCTACTAGTAGCTAAAGTTAAAAAAAATTGTATTTGTGCAATGTTTTGATAAAAGTTGAAGACTTTTAAAAGACACTAGACTTTATAAAACAATAAAGTTCATTGTCAGAAATATATTATCTTTAAAATTGACTTGGTTGTGATTTTTGAAGTTCTATAAAAAGATGTGCTAAGATGTATCTAGGATGGCTTTTCACTATGCTAACTACAGTGTGATACTGTAAAGATACTACTAGTGGGAAAGATACCAACACACAACATTCACATTGATAGCAACAATACACATTGAAATCTTGCTTTAGAGGTTGATGAGCTACTCTTTTATATACCTGCTTCCCATTTCTAATATTTGCTAACTGTAGTAAACCACATTAGTTGCTACATTCTGCAATACACATTGGAACAGGGGTTTGTTTTTGTTTTTGTTTTGCTTTATTTTATTTTATTATTTTTTCTTTTTTTGGAGGGGAAACTGGGAAAGGAGATATCATATGACATGTAAATAAAAAATCTAATAAAAAATAAATAAATAAAAGAATTTGTAAAATAAAAAAAGGTCAAACATACATTTAAAACATCTATATGTTTATTGGCTTTAATTAGCATGGATAACCTCAATTACAAAATTCCAAGGTAACAAGTAACAACCAATAGCAATGGTTCTGGGAGTTTTGTATCCATCTCATGATCTAAAATGCTATATGACTCTATAAAACAATACCTGATATATGAAAAGGGTAATAAGTCTTATCTTCTGGGGAAGGAATCACTATCAATAATTCTAAGTTTTATGTCAATTATAACTTTGAAAATTCCAGTATTATTAATATTAACAGAATCCAATGTCTACTTTATTTATTATTTTTCAATGAAACTAGTAATTTAAGTGGTAAGGTGGTGAATAGTATTAGTTTCAATCAAGGAGAACTGACAGATTTTTCCTAGTTAAGGCAAGAATATAATGGAACAAAGAATAACATTAAAAAACAAAATTCCAGGTAAAGATTTTTAAAAATGTAACTTCAAAAAAAAAAAGAAAGAAAGAAAGAAAGAAAGAAAGAAATGTGAGCCCTGTCCAACATGGATATCTATATTTACAGCTGAAAGGCAGAGGTAACCTTGTGTGTTCTTTAGTATCATGTCTCGTCCCCAATTCTCTTACCTTTTCATGTCAGATATGCTTGTTATCTTTGTTTCCTTAAATAAGGACCAGGATTCCATTTCTTATTAATTTCTTAGGTATTCTGCCTTCAGTACAAGGTTAGTTTCCTTTATGCATGGTCTCTTATCCTGTCTTCTTATGGGTATGTTTTTCTTTTTCTATGCTTCCTTTGGATCTCATTTGAGGTTTCTCTTAGCTTCATTCCAATGAAAGGTCATTTGTGATTGCTTCATGAAATTCTGTCAGTTTCCTTAAGATTATTCATCTTCAAGTATAGATATAACCTTTTAACTGATATAGAGTATGAGTTTTAGTTTGTAGAATACAAAACAGTAGCTCTTTCATCTTTTTATGCACATATTTTAAATAATATGGGGCAACTAGAGAAACTACATCTTGGGAAGATCATGTAGCTCCTTTGAACATTTTTGAGTTTTAGAAATTTTTATTTTATTTGAAGTTCATGGTCAGCAAGATGGCTCGGAAGATAAAGATGCTTGCTACAAAGCTAAGACTGGTGGCAAAAATTTAATCCTCAGGTGCTACTTTACAGAAGGAAAGAATGGATTCCTGCAAGTTGTTCTTTGACCTTTGCACATATGATCGGATGTGATGTGTGTGACACACACACACACACACACACACATACACACACACACACACATAAATAAAAACAAAATATATCTAGGCCAATCTCAACAAGTATTTCAGATTCAGTTCTTTATAATGGGGCTGAACTATGCTCAGGATTTTCATGCCATTTTCATGGACTTTTTGTATATTTATTCTACCATATGGGTCATTTTCTCCCATATAGCAAGGGGTGGACAGAAGAGAAAAATTAGGACACATGTTGCATTCTTTTAGAATATACTTGATAAGTATGACTGGCACAGGTATCCATCCATACTACTTGCAGACAGCTACTGTACACCTGACAGTCAACTGCTAGAGTGACATTCTTAAAAGCTCACTGTAGACCTCCCTACAAACATTCTCCAAGTGACTGAAGGAAATGTCTACATCTTTCTATTTTAAATAAGCAGTCTTTTCTCCATTTATTAGACTTATACAAATGAAACAAATAGCTAACCACCTGTAGTTTAAGTTATTGACATAGATGTCTACTCCTGAACTCTGCTGAATTAAGTGAATGCCACATTTATTGCATCCTTTTAGGGCTGTATAACTTACAGGTTAGGCATTCACTCTAGATACCCTTAGTATCTTCTGCTCTGCCCACAGACAGTGTAAAACTTCTCCTCTCTTATACCATGTCCACTTTTCTTTGCATGGTGTTCCAGGATACACTGTGGTCCTCCATTTTCTCCTTCCCTCCTTGCTGTCCTTTCTTCCTAATCCTTGAGGTTATCCAAGGTGTCTTGACACATAATGTTAATTACACCTGAAAGCCCTCAACTCTTATCTTTACATACTAAATTTATAATATTTTCAATTTAATAATATAATGGCTAGCAACCTTCTAAATTGCCCAGAGAAAGTAAAAACAGAGGAGTATAGGATAGAGTAAAATGATAGAGATAACTGGTCAATCTGTGGTGTCTGTTTCAGAAGAGTGACTGCTGAATAAATGAAAGTATTGACATCTACTTTCACAGGGCTTAAGATCATTTGTATTTAGGTTCTGCAGAATTTTCACAACACTGTGGTGATCTACTGAAGCTTTAAGTTAACCGTACAGATAATCATGTTTGGTTTCTGTGGGACCATGAACATACAGGCAGCTCAGGAAATGTGAAGATAAAATAAGGAAATTAACCCAAATTTAGGCCAATAGTTATATTCACATTTAAATTTAATTATCACTGGATTTCTGAAGTATTAGACACATATGCATCAATTGATGCTTTCCATTAGAAGGGAAAAGACTCAATAAAGCTCTTGGGTTTACAGTTTCTGCATGACTCCTATAGCCCTAGACTGTGCTGACTTCAGTGCTGTGACAGCAATCTTAGATATAAACCTTGCTTCAGAGGAGCTAATCCCAGTTCCCCAGAAAACATAGTTCCTGGCAGTTTTGTTTAAATGAAGTAGAGCTTTTGAGTCTAGTATGTCTCCGGTAGTTTTCCCTCACTTCTGTTGGTGATGAACATGCATTATTTTTATGATGGTAGCTTATGTTACAGGTGATCAAAATTAAAGAGATACTATCTATAAAAAAGATATGAAACATGAACACCATTATCTATATATTTTCAATGATTTTAATATAATATGCTAATTTAATAACTTTAATACATTGTGTTTTCCTGATCTTAGTTAATTCATATGAAAAGTCTTGTGAATATAACACAAAACATTTAATGATGACCCTCAGTAGTTATATACATTGACTGATGCCCACCACAAATCATATGATGGTATTTGCAAAATGAGTCTTTGTAGTAGTAATAAGCAAAAGTTCTGGCTATTATCAGGTGGGCATTAAATCCAAAGATAGAGAGCAATCTCTCTGATACACAGAAATAAAGAGATTCAGACACAGAGCAGAAAGACAAGTAGACGTGGAGATAGGAATTAGAGAATATTACAGCCACAAGGAGTTCATGGATCCATACAAAATGGAGAAGTCAAGAGAGAATTGCCCCCAAAGGCCCCAGAAGGGAGCACAGGCGAGGTATCAGGCAGAATACAGACTTTCACTTTTCCAGAATTCTTGGAGACTTTTTTCTTTCTTGTCCTTTTGAATCTAAAGAGTTATTATTTGTGACAGCTGCTCACAGAAGTTAACAAAGCCCCTTTTTTGGTACAACCTTGTTGGTTTTGATTTCCAGGTTTTATTGCATATAGTACTTATTCAAACTTATTACATTTATGAATTTATATATCTAAAAGTGAGTGAGCAGAGTGACTAATAACTAAAATGAATATGCATACAATTATCCATGGGCCAGCTATTATGTATATAGATTCTTGGTAGTTTCTGACAGCCAGCTTGAGGAAAGATAGGCTCCATTTCCACTCATTATAAATTTATGAATAATTCATCTCATATTTGAAAACTTGTGATTTGTTGCAGTATCGATATATTGTCTGATCATTAGGGGAAAATACTTGTTAGCCTAGAGATTCTGAGTTGATTTTACCAGGTTATCAGATTATATTTTCTCTTATAGTTGAGATTATTAAAATTTATTCTTGAAAGGCTAAAATGAGAACTTGAGAATCATAGTGGTAGCAAACAATATGGTGTTCCTTGAAAGGCAGTCAACACACAGCAAAAGGCCTGGTTATCTAAGTCCTAGTGGAATGGATACAGATTTTTGGTTCAGCTAGCTAGATTCCTTTACTAATACTTATTTTCATTCTTTTACTGAAAAAAACCACCACAATTCCTAAAAAATTATAGGGCAGGAAGAAAGAGTTTTCACATCTCACACATTACACTTTATAAGAAAGTATGCCCAGTAATTAAAATGTCACCTGTAGAAGCAGGGGAGTGAAAGTACATTACAAATATGGGGAAGGAATAGACTCTTGTATTTACATTATGTAATCGTCGGGCATTGGAAACAAAGCAATGAGCCATGGCTTGAGAGAATAAAAGATATCTATATTAATTCTAGTTAGCAGTGCCAGCTATGTGCCAAGGGAGAGAGGAGGGAAGGATGTGTACCTATTATTAAGATGAATTTGGAAATTCATCAATTAAGCATTTCCTACCAACAGCCTTACAGTGTCAGCTTTAAAGTCCTGCTTATAGATCATGAGTCAATCAAATTACATACCTCACATGAGGTATCTTCTTCAAAGAGAGTAAACCACGCAGAGCAGTTGAAAATATGATTTGCATAACCATTCAGACATTCATAGATAGATGGTAAAGCATTGCATTACTCAGAGAAGAAAACAGGAAACCATAAACTCTTGGCTCACTTTCTGTGGAGATAGATTGCTTGCCTAGCACCTCCCACTGAGAAATGACTACTACTCATGAGCTAGTGCTCAGAAGAGATCTTTGCAATCTCCTATAATTTTCTAGGAAATTACCCACATGCTGAATTTTTAGGGCAATTTGTTATTATTTGCAATTAATTTTCAAGTACTTATAAACAGGGAAGATTATTGGACAAATATGAGAATGGTGAGAAGGAATATGCAATAAAACTTACAATAGTTAGGGACATGAATTTAACCCTTAGCATCCATGTGTAAAATCTAGGTGTAGTTGTAATCTTAGTATTAGGGATAGAGAGCTAGGCAGATTGCAGCTTGATGTTCAGCTAGCCTTGTGTAATCACTGAAAAGCCCTAGGTTAGTGAGAGACCCCCACCATAGTAAAAGGTGAATGTTGCCTGAGGAAGAACACCAAGGCTGTCCTTAATTCCAGACAACCACACAAGCACCGGTATACACATGTACATGTAAATACACAACAAAATCAGTAGAGAGATTCAGTCGATGTACATTTTTAGGCTTATTGAGATTTTTTTATATCTGCCACACATTGGTAGTATTCATAATTTAGTATTAGAAGACTCACTTAATTCAAATAGAATGTCTTTACCTTTAAGTTGTGCCCTGTAAATGTGGAGCCAAGTATTCAAAGTTGTCTCTCTGGAAGTGAAAATTGAAAGAGTAAGTCATTTGTTTTCATAATTGTTACACATTCATAACATAAAATATGATAGTATAGTATTTTATAGGTTATTACTAAAATTGTGTTTTAAATAAGTTTTTTTCACATACAAAACATGAGTATCCTCTATTTTCTTTCTGCTTCATTCTCCACAGCACAATTTTTCTACTACTAATAGTTCATCTGACCAGTGTACTTGCTCCTACCTGATGTTGTAAGCTAGCTTTTGTCTTGCTTTATTTTGGTACATATTGCTCATACTGCCTTAATCTTTGAATTTACTGATTGAATTTCTTCACTTATTTCTCACTCAAAAGATGAAAATAAAAGCTAGGTCTTCAAGGTAGGTGAGTACCTGTAATTTAGGTCAGGAGGAGGGCTTACATAATGGTGAGGACAATATGACTTTTATCTATATTAGAGGATACATAGTATATGCCAAGCTGATGGCAGATGTCTACCAAATATTGGAGCTGAAGGAATTACAAGCCATCCTTAAAGCCCCACATACTAAAGTGATAGTTTTATTCATCTATAGTGTAGTGTAGTAGTAGAGTATGTGTGAGAAAGTATGCTCATGGCTGTTAGACTAACATTGGCTATGGATATGTTAAGCTGAGTGAATCCCTACAATCTCTGAAATATATAATTAGAAAAATGTGACACAATAATGAAAAAGAAAAATCAACCATAAAAGCACAACTAATAGGACAATTTGCAAAGACAGTTCTCACAGTACAGATTTCAATTTCAAACTGCAAATTGAAATCTCAAGGAGATAATATGTATCTCCAGCCAATGTGATTCCATCAAAAGTATCGTCCAAGAGGTCCTGGTCTTCAAAGCTGCAACAACTGAATAAAAAAATAAAGCATAACTGGATCATAAGCAAAACAGCATAAACATCTATACATCTATATGAATGAACAGAATAGCATTTGAATAAATACATATATAGTAGACTAAATATATTTCCCACATAAGATTAGCCAAATAATTCATGTCTTTTGCTACAGTTAAATGGAGAGAAACTATTTCTCCAGTCCTGTAATGTGAGCTGTATGAAGCAGCATCGAGATTGCATGCTAGAGAAAGGGAAGAAACAGAGAACTCCATAGGAAGAAATCAACCAAATGCCACTGAGCTAGTAGACCAAGGTAATGGCAACAGTGATGGATGGGCCAAGCTGGCAGAATGGTAGCATACATCCTTACTCTGATGTAACAAAGTGATGTGTTACATCTGTAATTTGTCTCCCAAACCCAGTATTGTACTCCTGGGAACAGAGATTCCCTAAGCTGAGGAGAAGGATAACCTATACACCATGGAATATCAGATCCATGCTCCATCCTGACTGCCATCAGAAATGAAGTCTGAGAAATTGTCAAGCAGACAATCAAATGATGTATGATGGATTATTATGTGGAATCTTGAATTGCATCCTGGGATATGAAAATAAACAAGTACAAAAGTCCAAATTATGGACTTTAATAATCATGTGTTAATATTGAGTGACGAGATGTACCAGATATGTTAATGGAAATGATAAAAGAAACTGCATATGAGTACATTTGAAGGTGAATTGTTATCTATCTATAAGTGATTGATTTTAGTCTTTGCAGGAAAGAGAGATAAAACAGATTCTTTAAATAGTTTTAGGAATAATTGTTGTCTATTAACCATTTTAATATAACAACTCTTTCCTGTACTCACAAATATTAGAATCCTGCCTATGGCCTTCTTGTCAATGAGAAGTTTAGCTATACATACAAATATATATACAAAATAAACTATAACAAGAAGAAAGAGTTAGAAAAGGAAGTAGGTGATTCCTCAATATCTATTTTGATTGATTTATAGTTAAGAGGTTATTTTCATTTACAACATTATTAATTTAGTCTGGTTGGTATCAGCTTTATAGAGGAAATGAATGAATCTGTTCTTCTCTTCCAACTGGCATTCTTACCTCCTGCTCACTACCCTAATGATGATGTATCAACTTGTCTTCACTTAACACTTTTTAGTGTGGTGAGTTCTCACGTCTTTTAAAGTTGATCAAGTAAACCCATCATCAGCTTGGCAGAGCCATTTTGACCAGAGAAAGTCCATTATATATTGCATCAGGACTTGGCAATGGAAAAAGTTAAGCTATGGGCAGGCTCACAACCAATAGGAAACAGAAGCTTTCCTGTCCACTTCAGGCTCACTTTCCCAGTGATGGAAAGCTCTCATGTGCATTTCACTCCATTCATAGGTAGCAACACATGTTAGGGTATTGAGCTTTCCTCTTGGTTAAAGTGGAGGTGGATATGTTTATTGCTTTTAGGGCATGGCTAATGCAATTTTAATTCATCCCTTGGAGTGAAACTTCAGTTAGAATTTCTGAGAAAGTCCTCCATCCTGATGGACTCTTAGGCTGAAACAAACACAAATCATGGAACTGATATAGAAATAATTTTGCTATGGCAATGGAAGAACATGAGGATGTATCCAGTATTTAAAAAGGACAATGTAGCCAACTTTTAACTATTATCAGTTGAGTCCTGAGTCCTGTGGTACCTGAAACAGCATTGTTTTCTTGCACCCAGAGACTCATACAAAAATCTTATCCTAATAATATTATTTTTTGCCCCCCTGTGCAGAAACTTTGTAGTGAACTAAATAGAGACATAGAAACATTAGGAACTATTTGTTCATTCAGGACAAACTTCTGAATTCTGTTTCTTTGGTTTTTGTTTTGTTTCTGCTTGAAAATGGAGTGAATGAGAATGTTAAAGTTGCAGTTGCTATCTTTTCTCTACTTAATAGAAGATGTGAGAAGATGGTTAATTTCTCTTTACCATGAATTGATTTCCTTACAAATATTTGACTAAGAATATGAATCCTTCTAGTCTGGATGAAAAAGATGAGTGCCAGAAGCCCGTGGAGGAATATTGCTGGTTCTTCCTGATGCTCAATAAGTATAAAGTCAGTGCCATCAATGTGCTAGGATCTCTTTATGTCTGAATGAAAGATGTCTCTGCCTATCTTTCCATCTATCTACCCATCCATCTAACTTCTGTCATCTATTTATCCCATCTATCTATCTATCTATCTATCTATCTATCTATCTATCTATCTATC